>JAFVLL020030004.1:0-75884 GCA_021397915.2 Tor tambroides
CGAGCCATTTTGCCACACCCACTTTTCAAAACCATATCAGATGTAAATTTTCGCCAGTTCTGACCCGTCTGCAAAGTTTCATGAGTTTTGGAGCACGTTTAGGGCCCCTAATAAGCGATTCACTTTGAAGAAGAAGAATAAACGGAGCAATTCCAATAGGGTCCTCACACCATCGGTGCTCGGGCCCTAACAAGTAATAAAGACCACTTCAGTCCATCAATTAACATCTTTTGAAGCAAATGTGTTTGTAAAAACAAACTCAAAGAATTTTTACATTTCAAACTGTTGGTTCTAGCTAAAATACGAGGCCTCTATCTACAATGTTGCTTATTCCAGTCATCTTGTTTCAATCAGGAGAGGAATATACACAGATCAAGCACTGTTACAAGCAAAAACAGTCCAGTTTTAAACCCACATGTTGGTGAATTTTGATGCGAGAGGACAATAGGGGATGGGCTTTTTTCCACATTATTATAGATTTTAGCTCATATTTTGGCTAAAAGGTACAGTTTAAAGTTAATAAGCCCATATAATGGATTTGTTTCTTACAGACATGCAGCTTTTCACTCTACAAGATGTTAATTGATGGACTGGAGTCATGTGGGTTACGTCTGACGATCACGTCCTGATGCTGACGGCACCCTTATCAAGTCATGCTAAATTTATCCAAATCTGTTCTGATGAAACAAAATCATCTACATCCTGGTGGTTCTGAGGGTAAATAAATTTTTAGCTAATTTTAATTTTTGGATTAACCATTCCTTTTGGTCAAACCTAACTATGTAAAGCCTAACATATAAAGATATGTTTGAGATGAAATACTTGGTGGACCCCTTGAGTACCACTGTGGATCTACAAAACTAAGTTTGAATACAGTTAAGTGGTCTGTGCTGAATTAGTTGCAGAAAACTATAGCGAAGATAAGGGAGAAAACACAGAAATAAGAAGAATTTCAATACAATGGCCCCTTGTAGCAAAGTAATGAGCAGTGCGGTGTTGTTCTGGGAATGTATTGGAAGTGTCTGAGCAGCACTGCAGTAGAATCTTCATTAACATGGGAGGAGCAGGTGTGCTCCAGCAGGAGATGCAGACAGGACACTGATACTCACTTTCTCAGGCTCTATGTGGCCGTTTTTGTGCATCTACTGCATGTTAAAGTGATGAGGAGACAAGAGGCTGATTCAGTGACGTATGTTATCTTCTTCCTTTATAACCAACCCACGTCACTGACTCTGCTTCTTTCTCTATCTTCCTCTTTTGTTTTTCCCCTCACCTCTGCTGTAATCAGTCAGTATAGGGCTTCCCTGCAGTCTTTCACAAGGTCAGCTGCTGGGCCTCTCATTAAACAGTCCCATCAGCCATCTCTCTAACTCTCTCATCATCTGCGCCAGTTCACACTGCAGTCCGGCCTTTCAGGTTAAAATGAGAACAGAATGAATATTCCTACGAGAAGCAGTGTAGCAGACACAAATCAATACCTCTCAGTCTCTTAGAAGCATGGGACATACTTGCTCCAGTTTCAGGCCGTCATGTATATATTTTCTCACATTTCCATGTTGACAGCTAGAGGCTTCAAGTGTACAATGTGATAGTGGCATAGCTTTTGTTTAGCATGCAAGAGGAACATGGTTCAAATCCAGACATTTTTTAAACATGAAATCTAATGACCACCATGTATTTTCTTTGTATGAAAATTAACACCAGTGACATAAGCAAAAAGTTGAATTTTGAGCTATATCAGACAATGGATGCATTTTTATTTATTTATTAATAACATTGCTGTCTCTTTGCTAATTAATATCCAATATAGTTTTATAATTTTTTCAGTGTCGTACACTCTAAAAAATTCTGGATTAAATATTGGACAGAACACATGCTGGGTTGTTTTCAACCAACAGTTGGGTTAAATGTTTAACCCAACCTTCTGGGCCAGTAACCCAACCACTGGGTCTAAACAACCCAGCGTTGGGTAAAATATGGACGACCCCAGCGATTGGGTTGTTTAGACCCAGTGGTTGGGTTACTGGCCCAGAAGGTTGGGTTAAACATTTAACTCAACCGTTAGTTGAAAACAACCCAGCATGTGTTCTGTCCAATATTTACCCAACACTGGGTTGTATTTAAGCCAGCATTTTTTAGAGTGTACTGGTTCAAGGCTTATGCCCTCTGCTGCCATAGAAAAGCCTAAACCTTTCAGATCAGTGTTTGGAAGCAGAGTGGAGAGTGTCAGAAAGGATAAAGTAGCCTTGTGAGTCAATAAGCATACAGGAACAATATTTTTCGCATCAGTCCACTGGACCTTTGGCCTGTTTGTTAGTGGTTGAATGGAGAGATGATAAAACGGAAGCGAAAAGAGAAGTGACTGTCTTTGATGTCCTCTGAGCAGACACGCTATTCTGTTGTTCAAAGAACTCTCTCTCTTTCTCACACACACACACACACACACACACACACGGTAGCAACTTTTTTGAAGAGACCATTGAGCAATTACAAGGAGACAGCTCAGACAGTACGACTACATCTGAATCTATCAACACACACACTTAGATCTCTGCATATTATGTGCAGTATCGTTATCAGAGAGACACTGTAATCCAAAAAATAGCCCAAGGTGCCTTTCGGGATACATTTATCAATATATTAAGGTCTGTCACTTGAATTCAAGGGGCCCAGGGCCAAATTTCATGGATGAAGGGCGACGAAACTTATAAAACACTCATGATTCAGTTATTCCTAGTATACACGAAGTGAACATTCAGATTATTGATGAATCAATAAGTGCATCACAAACCTTGCTGCTCTAGCTATATAAGTGTGTATTAAACTCCAGCAATGCTTTAAGAACTGAAATCTGCATTTTAGTGATCTGAAGTTCCAGGTTAGAGATTTGATATGCTAATAATTACAGATTAATGTGATTTGCAGATAATATTGTCCCTTTGTATGGCTGCCAGTTAACAAATTTGTTACATTTATTTCACATTTCATTTGTATTCTCGTTGTGATTTATATTTCTGCAGACTATTTGAACATTGGTTTAAAATTGTTAGCAAAATCGTAGACTATACAGTACCACAGTAGGTAATACTTTGTGAGCAAGGTTTTTTTTTTTTGTGTCAGCTGCAATAGAAACGGTCAGGAGTTCAGAATCAGGTTTGAAGTGCACATAAATATTAATGCTTTAAATGCTCTAAAACAAAACATAATGGGAGGGGATTGACTTAAAAGTGAAAAGCTAATGAGACGAGGAGGAATAGCCCGTTGGCCTACTTAACAGGATGTTCTGGGAGAAAACCTGATCGCTATCTTAAACGCACTGTGCTCCCTCCTGCCCTTACGAGGAATGAATGACAATGAGCCAAAATTTCCCACCACTGCCGGGATCCTCCGGTCATCCTATATTCCCCACTGGACAAGGTCAACCCTTAATGAGCTTCTTTGCAAATAAATCTGAAATCCAGACCCCACTGACCTCACCGATTTCCTACAGGCAAAAGAGGACTATTTTTATAAGCACATCTGCGTGACTGTTTTTTAATATCATGATGCCCTCCACACTGTGTTTGTGATGTCATGAAGTATGAAACAACGGGAAGTCATCAAGGAAATCAGGTCAGTTAAGAGATTAAATCACTATTTAAAAAAAAAAAAAAAAAAACAGGCTCAAATAGTTTACGCAATGTACTTTCCCTCAGGGTAAATTATACAATAATCACTATTCAGAGTGAAGACAGTCTGTCTCTGCAGCACACAGGAACACACTCTCCTAACAAGCACAGGAGAGAGTCTTCCCTGAGGAGAACCTTTTCTCATAGGTGTACAAAGCCCTTATTGCAAAGGAGATAAGGCATAGAATTCCCCTATAGATGGCAAACTGTTTAAAACGTAGGTGTAAATGGTGAAAAGCAAGTCTTAATAAGAGAACGAACATATATTCTGACATATACACGCTCACACACTGGTGGAGGGTGGGCTGCTCTACTGACCCAGCTTCTGGAAGCAATTTCCCTGAAGCACCAGTGTTCATCCCAAAACACAGCAGTGCTTCAGATTTTCCATAAATGCTATGTGTGTCCCCAATAGAGCTTAAGCACATACTGTACTTTAAAAAATGACACCTCAGATAACTGAAAACCTGAGTCTCTTCATCATTTGAGACCATCTGCACAAACTAAAACACACAAGACGACATCTTTCTCTGTACATGTTCAAGTGGTACGTTTTCGCAATGGCTTTTTTGTTTATTTTGAAATCAAGTGGAAGCCATTTTAAAAAAGCTGTTTAGGGTTTTTGTGGGGAGAATTTTGAAAGTGTGCTTGCTAATCTTATCTGTTGAGAAAAGATGGATAACAGTAATATTAAATGGATTATTTACTCAATTCTGTCATTTACTCGTCAGTGAAAAATGTTCACTCTGACCATTTTGTGAACCGCTTCAAGCAATTTACTGAAAAGTCTGACTCTCAAATTATTCTGAAGACAGTATATCATATATACATATATCATCTGGAACACTTTTTTTTATATCAATGGTGTTTTAATTATTGAATGCTCCAGTCACCAATTCAATTCACCCTTCGCTGGGAGTTTGATTGACAGGTGATCTGACCAATCATAACACCGAATCTGCAATTTTGTCCGACAAACAAACCAGACTAAGAGAAGTTTAACGTCGGTAGTCTTGAACTTGAAAAATGGTGTGAATCGACATCTTTTTGCAGTTGAAACAAGATACGTTCAGATGTTCATTCATGTTTATTTCATGCTATAACTAGTAAATATGAAAAGATGATTGGTTCACGTGCCGTTTGAACTGAGGTGCTACAGTGATCTGTCACAACACATTAAAAAGCCACAAAATTGTATTCATTGTTTGAACTTCTTAAAAGCCAACATTTGAAAGCTGAGACTTTGCTTCATACCAAAAGTAACCTGTTCTGTCTTGTCTGTTGGCGTGCTGTCATTGCAATGCAATGTAAATTTCACTGTGTGAGAACGTACGGCGTGGGAGCGCCACATGGCTTGTCGCACGTAGCAGCAGTTACTAAGGGGGGAGGGGGTTTTGCAAAGGGTCAGTTGCATGAAATATTTGTATTCGACAAATATAACAACAGCAACATGGGAGTAAGTAATGATCGAATTTTCAATTTTCATTTATTAAGCACAATAAACACATTTTGCCTGTGTGTATGGATTATGGCGAGAGTGACAGAAGAAGGCAGATGAGCAGCTTGTGTTGTGACCCTGGGTGTTCTGGCGCGTCTGTTTTTACTTAAAGATCTAAAGGTTGTGTGACTGACATGTGCCTCTGGATTCAGCTGTACAGATGACATCATGTCCTCCCTGTGACGACTCTGTGAGTAGCTTCCACACACATTGTGGCTTTTTCCAACTCGCATGTAAAATGAGCAGGATGTCCAAATTATTAGTATTCGGGATACTGTAGGAAAACAATACAAGGATGACTAACTACATCTGCTGTGAGTGTTCAAATAACAGTTTGCTGGTCTGTTCAATGGTTTTAGAGAGGTTTTGCATGTTTCAGCCTGGCTAGGCTGAAAGACCATCTAAGACCAGCAAACTAACTAGATTAAAGTTTTTCTTAAAGCTTTATTATATATACACTATATTGCCAAAAGTATTGGGTCGCCCCCTTCTAATGAACAGGTTTGACTACTTTAGTAATTTCTATGAGTATAAATCTTAATGTTAAAGCATATAGTGATATTCTAGGAAATTGTGTGCTTCTAATATTATAGCAACAGTTTGGACCGGACCCTTGTCTATTCTAACATGACAATGCCTCTGTGTATAAGGCAAGGTTCAAAAAGAAAATTATTGATTCAGTCAGTGTGGAAGAACTTGACTGGTCTGCATAAAACCGAGTCCTAATCACAGTTTAACACATCTGGTGTGACTGTAAATGCAGACCTTGAGCCAAAAACTCATCAACAAACACCAATGACTTGTACATACACTATATAGACAAAAGTATTGGGATACCCCCTTCTTTAGAACAGAAAAATGCACTTCCAAATCTGTGGCAACAACGATGGGAACATAATTCATGTATTTAAAAATTGTATTTCCATCTCTTTTGCAACAGTTTTGGAAGTGTCTAAAATGACTGTACCCATATGTACAAGTCATTGGAGTTTGTTGATGAGTTTTTGGCTCAAGCTCTGCATTTACAGTCACACCAGAGGTGTTAAACTGGGATTAGGACTTGGTTTTATGCAGACAAGTCAAGTTCTTCCACACTGACTGAATCAATAATTTCCTTTTTGAACCTTGCCTTATACACAGAGGCATTGTCAGAATAGAATAGAATAGAATAGAATAGAAAAGAAAAGGGTCCTGTCCAAACTGTTGCTATAAAATTAGAAGCACACAATTTCCTAGAATATCATTATATGCTTTAAGATTTATACTCATAGAAATTACTAATGTTAAAGTAGTCAAACCTGTTTATTAGAAGGGGGCGACCCAATACTTTTGGCAATATAGTGTATATTTTATTATATATTGCATGGACAGGGAATGAAGAGCCCTGAATTCATTGTGGTTAAATTGTACTTTCATTATACTTGTTTATTATTGTTGTGGTTATTGTCAACAATAGTGTGTCACAGGTCATTTTCCTGTCCTCTTAGCTATTATACTGTGCTTGTAGCACGTGCTCTTCAGTTGCACGCACAGATGTAGTGGCACACTGTATATAATTTCATATTAAAACGCAAATGAAGCTACAAGCATGCAATGTCATAGTTAGCTTATGTCATCAGTTAAGTCATTAAATTACCAAAAAAAAGTGATTAAAGCTGCCTTAAAATTGTGCATGTAAGTATTTGTTATAAATGAGTCACATTTTAAAACATGTCTCTGAAATGCAGTGGTTTTCAAAACTGTCCTGGAGCAAAACTGTCTCCCTCATCTAACACGCCCGATTCAACTTGTCAGCTCATTAGAGACTTTAGGACCTGAAGCATGCCAGAAAACGTAAAGAGTTGTGAGAAAATACGATGTGTGTCATGTTCAGCAGCAGTGGCTCTTAAAGCCGCCAAAATAACCTAATAACCCAACTGTGGTGATGCCTGTTATTCAAAGAACAAAAGAAAAAGGGAGGAAATCAATAACTTTTGTAGCTTTTAATATTCTTCAATATTTAATTTAAAATTTAGTGTTTGATAACTTTATTCAATTTCTGTATATACTTGCTGAAGGGCACAGGTAGCTAAATATGATATTTATTATAATGGGTTTATGTGAAGATTGATTTAAGCTCATTTAAATTAGAAGTCTAATAAATGTTAAAATTGATAGCTCTCAATTATACTGTAATGATGAATGGCTATATGATTAATCAATGATTAAATATCAGGGGGGAAAAAATTTCAGACAGTAGTATTGGTATCAGTGATACTCGCCTTCAGTCATAAAAAGATGCCATTAAACGTATTACAAATACACTGTCTTTGTTGTTTCTACACTAATTTGAAGATTGAATGTAAAATTATTGCAATATTAAAGTATATTTTAAAACTTTAATGTTAGGTGGGATTAATTTGCAATTAATCTTGATCAATTTCATAAAGAATGTGACATTAATTACTTTTTAATGATTGACAGCACTATAGTTTTCACATAATTTATCAACAGTTAGGAAGTAAGTTCTGAATTTAATTTAGTATATACTCAGAAATTGTACGAAATTAGACATCCTTGTTCTCTTCTAAAACTTAGTGAGCTGCCTACTGCCTCTTAATGATCAATAAATCTAGTAAGTGATTGATTTAGAATGTATAGGCAGCAACACAATACTCAGCATAATACATAGCAAAATAGTGTAAAATAATGTAAACTTAATTACACTAAACTATTTTTCAGAATTGAATGAAATAACTTCAATTTCTCTTTTGTCATCAGCCATATTGGATTTTTTTTTTTCCTCCTGTGAACTTATCGCAGTGTATTCTGGGATTCCACTGATGACGCCTTATAACGCAGCATCTGTAGGCACCTCACTAGGTTTTGAAATTGAGTCTAAATTACCCTTCAGTACTTCTCACACAGCACTGTTTTGTATGTATATCTCCATCCATCCATCTTTTCCTCTGGTTCTGAAGATTGTAATTCCCTGATATCATGAAATATTTATGAGCATAAATTGAAAAAGGGGTCATTTAGTGTGGCTGTATTTTCCAAACTCCGTCAGCACATTATGAATTTCAAAATGCATGTCAGATCATGCATTCAGATGATTTATAAAGAGCGCAATAGCACTGTTTATGCTGAAGGGAGTCCATAAATACCCACAGTTAGCTGCCTGCACACTGCCCTCCTCCCACAGAGAGCACTGCATGGTTTGAGGTTCCTCCCTGAGTATTACCTCTCTCATCTGCATAGAAATTTCATTAATTTTAATGGCCTTACAAATTACCTGGCTCTGTTGCCCAATTTCATTTTGTCTAAATCTTCTTTTATTGTCTGTGTGTAGATTCGGGAGATGGAAAGCGAGGGTCTGCCTCTGAGCTAGCTGGTCTCTTCTAGCTTCCGTTGCTTCCATTACTGTTAACTGCATGTGTGTGCACTTGTGTAAATAGCTGTCCGCTCAAAAGTAGTTGAATCACAGTGATTGATTTCATCTGAGTGGGTTTTCTAAAGATTGGAAACAAAGTGTAGCCTTGCCACACTGCAGTGTGCAAGGAGAAGCAAAAAAGAAAATACAGTATACTAATATTGCACTCATAATGCAAGATGGTTGCGTAATATGACTCACAAGCTGAGGTAGACTGCTGCTTGTGCGTCACAATAAGCACAGAGACCTTAAGATGGAAAGATTTTGGTTTAGTATTTTATTACACTAAAACCACACATTGGCATCATTGCTGTGAAACATTCCTTATATAGTTTTATACATTCATGTGTATATATGAATACATATGAATGTATAAAACTATATAAACGGGAAGAAAGATTTAGTACAAGAGCTAAGTTGCTCTTCTTTTCCACACTGAAAGCATACACAGCATGCTGCTTTCTGAAGCTGATACATGAGTGTCCTACAGTCTTTTCTGCCTATGCCTAGAAATGTGACCCGGCTGTACGAGCCAAGAGCAAAAGTGCAGTGCTTTCACCATGAAAAAGAGTTTCACCTCACTCCCTGTCCCGCTGTCTCTCTGTTTCTCTCTCTCTCAGTCCATCTCACACTTTTCACTTCTATAGCACAGCAGTCTATTCCTGCCCATACCACAGTACACAAAATCTCCAGTCAGCAATAAACATAAACATGCATACAAAAACACATGCTAGATCACTGTGATAAAGTCCATATATTTCCTGAACTGACAGTGGCTATCTTCTTAAAAATAGTGTGAAGTATTTCTTCAAAATAAATTCAAGGTTTAACTAACAAACCTAGCTGCTACAAATGTTAGTGTTAGCATGCCTGCTAAAATGAATTATTACTCCAGGCTGGTTTATGCTGGTTAATTTGGTGCTTACCAGCTTAAACTGATTAGCGTATGTAGCCTTCCACATCTTTGGACTCAAAAAGCATCTTTCTCTCATGACTGATATTCAAAAGTAGGTCTGTATTCAGAAAAATTTCAATATAAACCACAAATACTTTGTTTTTTAGAAGGGCTTACATTCTGCTGTCTTTGACATTACAGCTCTAGATAGTCACTAGCAGATCTGCATTAATGCAGACTCTTACCTGGGCTTAAGCCCAGATTCCCAGGCTGAGGAAAGGCCCATTGTTGTTGCAGATATGTATGACACATTAAAATTGATCACCAGAATTTACAATGTGTTGCTATGTTTTCGCTGTTATCTCTTAGCTTTGTGTGTGGCTCTGAGAAGGTGGGGATTTGTGAAGTTGAGCACTGAATGCTCTTTCCTGACCGCACTGTCACAGCTCCTGACCATCAGTGTGAGGAGAGAGCTGCAGACACGGTGACACAGCCAGATACAATGAATGAGATTTAATGAGAGCAGAGTGGAACGGAGCTAATATACAGTTACACACACAGTAGATATTCAGAATATTTCTGGCCATTAAAATAAATTATTATAGACTTCCTTGTCTTGTACCTAGAGTATTCATGCATGCTAACACTGAAAACTGAAGAGGTTCTATATATGAGCAGGTCATCATGTATAATGCAGTTGTAAGTTGACAGTAGTTAGTCTTTCCTAGCTTGCTAATACCATCCTACTAATGTTTATTTTATATCTTCTGGCCTCCTGGCCTCATCCTTCTGAGCAATTCACAGGGAGAACAGCGTTTCTTTTTTTTTTTTTTTTTAAACTGGTAGAATATAGCAAAAGCAATGTCATGGGTTCAGTTCCCAAGGAATGCATGGACTGATAAAAATGTATTTACACTATCGTTCAAAAGTTTGGGATTTGAGATTCAGTATGATTTTTAAATGTTTTTGAACAAAATCTTTGATGCTTACCTAGTGGTATTAATACACTCTTAAAAATAAGGCAGCGGCTATTTGCACTAAGTGTAAATAGCGATAGATTCTGTTTACACTAAGTACTAAAACAGTACACAATAACGTATCGAGTGTAAATTTATAGTTTTAATTCAAATTATTAAATGGATGCCATCTTATTGTGACAAAGCCCTCCCTACACCTAACCTAACCCTACCCGATACTTTTATTTTTAAATTTAATTATTTCCTTCATTTTTATTGAAAATATATGCCTTTCTGATGCGATATGAGATTTGAAAAGGGAGAAAAAAAGTTTGCCAAAACTCGGGTCGATCGCGTCAAAAAGCACACGTTCTACCATCTACACCACTGAAACTGATGCAGAATGAGCATCTTTTTTTCAGTCTTGACTAACCCAATCACACGTTAGTGGGCAGAGTTAGTATAAATAGCCTTTGCCAACAAGGCGGGCTATTTGCACTTAGTGTAAATAGACACCCCGTAAAAATAAAGGTGATTCAAAAGGTTCTTCAAGCGATGCCGTAGAAGAACCATTTTTGGTTCCACAAAGAACCACTGGTCCCACTTTATATTAAGTGGCCTTAACTACTACGTACTAACATTTAAATTAATAATTTAGTACAATGCACTTATTGTGTACATACATGTTTTTACATTGTACTTATATTTTTAAAATACCTGCATGTAATTACATCTGTAATTAATTTCTGTAATTACATTTATAATTACACTGTTGACCTTAACCCACCCTAAAACCTACCCATACCACCAAACCTGTCCCTAACCTTATCCCACCTAAATAGCACCAAAAGTGTTTTGCAATACAATATGAACACAGTAAGTACATTGTACTTACATCAGAAATAAGTACATAGTCATTAAGGCCACTTAATATAAAGTGGGACCGAACCATTCAGTCAAAGGTTCTTTAAAGAACCATCTTTTCCTTACCTTTTTATAATCTGAAGAACCTTCTTTCACCTTTTTTTCTTTTCACCTTTTGTGAAACAGAAAGGTTCTTCAGATGTTAAAGGTTCTTTATGGAACCATTTAGACAAAAAGATTCTTCTATGGTTCTTCTTAGGTTCTTCTTATATCTAAATTAAATGTTTTCAGTTTTCACATATTTTGGAAAATAATTTTCAGAAGCTGAATTTTCAGCAGCCATTAGTCCCATCTTCGGGGTCACATGATCCTTAAGTCACTCTAATATGCTGATTTGGTGCTCAGGAAACATTTGCTATTTAGTCTTATCAATTTTACAAGCAGTTGTGCTGTTTAATATTTTTGGAAACTGTGTTTTTTTTTTTTGTTTGTTTTTTTGAGTATTTGAATTCAAAATAACTCCAAGTATTTTTTTTGTTTGTTTTAGTCTTGTTTTACAATAAAAACATCAAGGCACTATTATGTCAGAATGCTTTTTTGCAGGGTTAACTATTAAACTATTAACCTATTTAACCCTTTAAACTGAAATACCAATACTTGCAGTGACTTGAACCACTAATTCACCACAACACACAAACACCAGCCACTAGTACATACTTGTCACTGGCAAAGGTCAACACGCTTTCATAAAGACGTGTGTGAACACCTTCCCATTAACTGGACATTGATTTGTCCTAGAATGAGATCCTATTTTCTCAGCATTTCCAATGAAAGTAAACCTCTTAATGCCCGTATATATTTTTCTTCTGCTTCTATAAACACACATAATGTTAGGTTAAATGTGGCCCTTCGGGCTACTGTATGAGCCCATGAAAGAGATCTGTAGATGGGTAATAGCTCTGCAGGGACCCTGACCACTGCAAGCCCTCATGTTCCCTCTTTCTGAGTTAGCAATCAATGGTTTCTACTTACGCCTTGAGCCAGCAGGAAGATAAACAGGGGTTCTAGGTAGAGAGAGGGCTGGCTCTGGCCCTCTCAGCATGAATTCCTAATATCTTACATAATCTCTCCATATTGCCGGACAGCACAGAGGCTAGTATTGGTAGAGATGGCACTGGGTTTCATTAGGAACACAAGGCTTTTGTTGGCACACTTGAACGTCTTCCAGGGAACGGGAGAGATCAAGGGCTAAATATGAGATGAATAATATATATCATTTTCACTGAGATTAATTAAACTATTATTGTAAAATATGGGCCAGCAGCCAATAATTGGGGTTGACAAAGCATCCTGAACAAAGACACTGACTGTCTTGTACAGTCTTTGTCTCTTACAGAGGCCTCTGTTAGAATAACTAAGCAGTAAGCAAGCATATATTCTGTGTATACATGACTGCATTGAGTTTAGGTTTCATTACTGGTTTACACTGGTTACACATGGTTTATAACTTCATTATGAGAAGGCAGCTTATTTTTCCTTTCAGATCTCAAGATTAATACACAAGTTAGCTTATTCTTGGAGGAAAATGGACAAAAAGAAAGTCTGAAGGACACTGTGGAAGTGAAAAAATATACTGCTGATAAAAAAAGAAAAAAAAAAGTCCAAGTCTAGCAGCAAATACCAAACTATTAGAAACCGAGAAGTTATTTTAAACTGTAGGAGGTGTATGCATTGCTCTGTGAACTGCAGTTTATGAAAAGGAGTAATTCAACACTCATTTTAGTTTCATTTATGCATTTGGCAGACACCTTTTTTCCAATGCGAGCTACTTTGCATTCAAGGTATACATTTTATAAGTTTATGCATTTCTTTGGAATCAAATCCATGAACTTAGCATTGTTAGTGTCATACTCTGCTTTTTGAGTTGTTTGGTGTGAACATGTACATATTGATATATACAGGGGCAGTCCATATCAGATCAGGCTGTTGCTAAGGCTGATTTAAGGATGATAGATTCTAATATTTTCACAATTCTTTGCCCCGCTGAATTATTCATTATTTCTAGGTCTAGGGGTATGATATTTCAAGCATTATGATTGCAATCCAAATACAAATTAATAGATGCATACACAAACTTTTTCACTTTTCACATCAGTGGAAAAATTTAATTCCAACTGGTTCAGAGAATAAAAATATGCAGATATTTCAGTGAATCTATTTCATTGTGTACCCACTGATAAGCAGTTATTGAAAGTATAACACCACCTGCATTGCTTTTCGATGAACTAAAATGATGTAGCGGTCAATGCTGCATTTATCGCATACTAAATAACTTTCCACTGTCTATTCCACATATCTTAAATTCAATGTTTCTCCTCTTCGTTGCAGTAGCAGAAAGCCTAAATCAATTGCTCACTTGTGCGCTAATGAGAGATCAATAAACACTGTAGCTCTCCACTTCCACGAGTGTGTTCACCTATTTTCCCCAGAAACCGTCTCATCAGCTTCGTTTTATACACCACATGTAGCACATCGAAATTACTTCATGCCAAAGTCCACATGACAACGAATAGATTATGGAATTAGCAACCGCACACGGCGATCACAGGGGAGCTAAATTGCGGTCTGTTTAGGACACAGCTTAGCAGGATTAGAATTTTTCATTAAACCATAAAACAAGCAGTCAGTCATTAATTATGGCTGAGCATTCAAGATCAGTCATTGGCCAGGTCGCAAAGAGCTGAGTAGATTTAATTTAGTACCAGGCTTCTGAGAACTGTTTCCTAACTGTTACACAACCCCTGGCTCCCCAGCAAGAGAGCAAAAAACAGCCGTCTGATGCCAGCCGCGATCGCCAGGGCCTTTATCTCTTGAGAAATGAAAGGAAAAGAAATTAAATTCCACTTAAATGTCAAGGCAAGCAATTAGATATGTATTCCACAGATTGCAAATTAAATCACTGCAAAGGGCCAAAGCCTTGTACCACCACATCAGCCTGGAACTACGACGAAAGCCCACAAAGCGTGAAGCGTGAACAGCCAGCAGTGCTTGTTCTGTCACATTACCAATGCAAATGCAGCTGAGCTACAGCATTATTCACTATTTATTTACACAACACACTGACAGACGGTCTGATTGATGGACGGTATGATTTCTCAACATTGGGCCCTGAGGAACATTTACAGTAAGTGGAGACCCCATTTAAAGCAGAAAGGCTGTAGAGCTATATTTAGAGAGAGGTCAGTCAAGGTCAAACGCAAGGTCTTCTGTGGGTTGGGTCAGGTCGGGGAGGGACATTTTAGAATGCACTTTGTTGTTCTGACCCTTCAAGCTTAACAAACTGCATAGAAAAGACGTAACTGGAGTAGAAATACTCAGAAAACAAACTTGAAGGGACAGTTTACCCAAAAACAAGAATTCTGTATTAATTTTATGGTGTCAGTCCAAACCTGCCTTTCCTTAGTGGAAATTTTTTTTGTTTTTGTTTTTTTCTCTACATTCAGTGAAAGTCATAAAGGTTTGGAATGACACAAGCGTGAGTCAATGATGACAGAACTTTTTCATTTTGGCGTAAACTAACCTTTAAACCTTGTTTGTGGCTTTCCCTGATCTCAAAGTAACTTCTGTAATCCAATTAATTTAAGCAGTTATGGCTCTTATGAGATATAGTTCTTATGAGAATGTATTAAAGTAACTGTCAAAGTGCCCCAAATATTTAGCTTGAAGTTCTAAGTTTTTAGATTTATAAACATCTTTAAAAGCAAATAACATTTGAAGTCCTTCACAGAAAACTTAAAAGTTTCTCTTTAAACTCTTAAATCAGACTGCTTGCAGCTGTTATTTTATTGATATACGTTTGTCTAGTAATCAAAAAATCCTTAGAAAGTGACAGAAGGGAAATAACATTCCTTCATTTCTGCTTTCATCACAACTCTTGACAGAATGACAAACCATATAAAGAGTTTCCTTGGTAAATCTGGAAAAAAATGTTTCATGTAACTGTGGGTTTGTATTGCACCAGGAGAAATAAAATGTTTTTAAACATTCACAAACCTCTTTTTGTTCTATTTGTTGTGTAATTCTCTGAATATGAATCTGCCAACAAGTGGCCTACACCAGAACCTCTCTGAACATATAGATACTGACCACCTTATGTCGACTATAGAGCAGCTGGTTTGGTCAAAGCCAAAAACATCAGAGTTACTGTGGACTGCAGGACACACCACAGGAAGGGAGGAGAAAAAGAGAAATCCGACAGTCAAAACCTTCTTAAGGGATAATCCAGGCTGGCTGGCCACAGCCAACAGGGATAAACTGTAATTCCCTACTCAGAATGTGAGCATGTGGTTCCATGAAGAGTGTAAATTATTTTTTTTACTGATTAACCAAAAAAAATTTTTTAAATGTGTATTTATGACTAATTAGACACACTGGGGATTGTTAGTCTCTACTGAAATGCAAGTTCTGAGGGATCTGGAGCAGTAAGCAGATTGAAAATTGAGGATATGCACCAACCCAGAACATCAGTGGAAAAATTTAATTGGATCTGCACTATTAGGAAAAGACAGTTTTAGTCTGAAGAAATAATGGAAGAACACAAATGTGTATCTCAAGAAAAGCAAGTGATTGTAAGAAGGGAACGAGAAAGAATAAGCTATTGTTCTCTTTCATTCTCTATCTTTGTTAGCTTGTGGTGTCAAAACACATGAATCAACAGCAGGATGGATCTCAGTACAGGCTGTCTGGTACCAAGCTTGCATACTAGGCCTTTGTGCACTCAAAGAAGAAACAAACCACAGGACATAAGATAAAAGTAGCTTCTAAATCAACCATTCATCTGCCAGGAAGGATGCTTCAATAACTCTACCATTTCATTGTGATGTTTTTATACAATTTATAAATCAAAACGTCACATTTAAAAACCATCCTTCTGAATAGCAGCACTAGTTTGAGATCTGCAGAGCATCCATTTAGGTCAGTGAACTCAGGTGTTAATTAGCAGCTGTTATTTTCCTATTAAATGCAGCGCAAGGTAAACAGCACACAGCTTCAGGAAGAATCCCACAGCCTTGGCAAGCCACACAACTCAGCACTTTTCTCCTCCAAGAAATCATTAGCAGAATATAGTTGGAGAGAGTGCTACACATGAGGAGAGTCTGATATTCCTCCCTTTTGTTCTGCACACATTCATGTGATTTGTCCTCCAATAATGTTCACTGCAGCTTTTCTGATATGTCAGCATCTGTTCACAAAGCTATGAAGTTTCTATTCTAAGCAAATTCATTTTTAATTTATAATTCACACCAATGATGGATTCCCATCATTTTTCTTTAATCCAGTAAAGTGTAATTCTGACAGGATACTATAACTTAGATTAGTATTAGGTAGCTCAAACAGCAGCACCAAAGCCATTGGTTTGAACTCAAAGTCCCACAGAAACTACAAGCAAGATCACCAAGTTGATGCT
The DNA here is from genome assembly GCA_021397915.2 of Tor tambroides. Taxonomy (NCBI): domain Eukaryota; kingdom Metazoa; phylum Chordata; class Actinopteri; order Cypriniformes; family Cyprinidae; genus Tor; species Tor tambroides. The sequence goes on from JAFVLL020030004.1 coordinate 16,761, forward strand.
ACAAAAATGAACAAGCATGACAAGACCCAGCTGAGATTTGTACCAGCACCTTGTGGTGTGTGTGTGTTTTTTTTTTTTTTTTGGTTTTTTTTTTTTTTGGTTTTTTTTACTACTGCTGAGGTGTTTGTGAGCCTTATGCTGGGTGTATGGAGGTGAATGAAGTTTACTGTAGGAGTTGAAACTATTCTGGGTGTTGTGTGCATATGTACAGTATATAACTGTGTGTGTAATACAAGAACATTTTTGGGTTGCAACATTCAGCATATGCGCCAGGGTGGCCACTAATTACAACTGAACTGAGAATGCCTTTAAAATTCCAATTAAAATCTTAAATTTAAAATGAGATAGCTAACAATTGCAGAATTGCAATTCAAATTTGAATTCAAGTCAAATTAAAACTTACTGAAATTTAGAGAATTTTTTTATGATTTATTCAAACTAGAAAAGCAAAGTTTTGAAAAGGATTTTTTTTTTTTTTTTTTTTTTTTTCCGGAAGTTATGATAGAGGAATTTGTAGGAACATATGAAAAGGGGGGAAGTAAGGGCTTTTCTTAACACTGCTCCTTCTCAAGTGCTGCTGACTCATATTTTGCCACTCCACTCACCTGTGTGCATATGGCAAATACAATGGTGTCCACTCCTGGTCCTCCTGGGCAGCACTGTCTTCTGGCTTTTGTTGGGCCTCTGAGCTTTTTGGTCTTTCATTGATTGATTACAGTGTTCCCTCAGCTGGGTTCCAGAGCATAAAAAATGGCTTCGGAGGCACAGGTACAGAGGCTGATTGATAGGAAGCAGCTAAAGCCTGCTAAAATCATGGCCCAAGAGGACCAAGACTGGACACCACCGACCTTTACCAGAGATGAGATGTTCTGCTCTAGCCAGACACTAAAGCACCTGCTCTATCTGGCCATTGCCTCTCCTGAACTGAGCAAAGCAAAACTAAACTAAATGCAGATCATGGCTGGCTGAATGGGATGGTTTAGTGCCTGGCTGGGAATTGGGGCTCCAGGATGAAGGATGACCATCCCCTCTGCATGTGGTGTACTCAAATGGGACTCCGTATATCTCATTGTAGGTGCTACAGCAGGCTCCAATCGGACCCACCGTTCATACCGCTATAGATGCTCCGTTGATGAGGGGACATCTCCTCTACGCCCGGCCTCTTCTGTGCCACCTCTCGGCCGGGGCTGCCAAACTTGCCATGCTGATGCCTCAACAACTCAGGGCTCCCAGATATGACACGGCCCTTCTGTAGGTGCTCCGGTGTCCCTGATAGAACCTGTTTGGGCTCTGGACTCCCACACACACTACCCATGCTACCCCTGTGCTTCTGGAAAAGATCCGGGCTGCCAGGCGGCTGAGAGGACACCAGTAAGTGTTTTGAGAACTGCTCAGGGCTGCCTCTCTTGCCAAGTTTCTCTGGACTGAGACCCCGCAGGCCCTTATGGTCCGGACTGGAGAAGGACCCGCAGCGAGACCGGCACACCTGGGGAAAGGTATGTGCTGCATACTCCTGGCTGGTGCTATGTCTTCGGCTTGCTTGCTCAAGACCCTTCGCCTCCTCCCCTGAGCCTGGCTTATGTAGGTGGTCAGGACTGCCTCCAACCGGGCCACCCAACAGCTGCTGCTTATGTGTGAGATGGTCAGGGCTGTCGGTGCTGCCCGCGCTGGAGGTACTGCTCCCGTCACCCACATCCCTTAGTAGGCCAGGCCCAGGGCCGCTAGCATGAGACAGGCTGCTCTGACTATCGATTGAACTCCTGCAGCCGGCTGGTCCCCCAGTACCCGCTGACCCGCCGGTACCTCCAGAGCCCTTCTCCTCATCCAACATGAGGCACAGCTCTCTCAGTTCAAGGTTCTCCCTCAACACTTCCTCCTGCCTCTGCTCCAGCTCTTTCAGCTTCTGCAGGTAAAGTGTCACCTCCTTACGCATGATCCCTGCGCTGTAGCGGCCCAAGCGCTGCCACTCCCTCGACACCTTTTTCCCTTTCTGCCGGTCATCATCCAGAAAGCAGCAGAGGTCCCGCAGCTCCTGGTTGTCCTCTTGCAGCTTCTGATTCACCTCCTGGAACAATCAAATCTATGACTCAACACTGATGTCTAAGCAAAACCAGTTTGACTGATGAAAGTGAAGTTAAACAAATGCTGGCATCAGTGCTGCACAACAGAAGACAGAGTATGAAGAACAGAGACAACACACATTCTAGTAGAATATTCTAGTCGAGTTTTTCAATATTAGAAAAAATGTATGAAAAAAGAAATGTGTATTAATACTAATAATAACATAGTATTTATAATATTAATGTTAACATTCTAAATTCATATTCTAAATACAAATGTTAATTTATAAATTTTTATTTTTTTAAAAAAATGCTTATATATATATATATGCACCACACACAGAAGCATTTTTAAAAATGTAATGATATAAAAAAAGATTAAAATAATATATTTATTATTATTATTATTATTATTATTATTATTACAAATATTGTAATGTTATTGTAAAACACGGTTGTAACGTGACTTGTCAGGTTCTACTTTACACATCTGGCTATTAACAATTAGTTTTTTTAGGGTTTTTTTCCATAAGACAATGTACTGTTCTATATGACAAAATGACATTTAAGAGGCGCCCCGGGGACCTTTAGACCCATTATACTTCTTCATAAAGAACTGTATTTGCGAGGAGCTACATATTAGAAAATGTGGAGGTAAAAAGAAAAACTATTTCTCCAAACATGCTCCAAAACATGAAAGGTCAGAGGTGAAAAGCTTTAACTGCTGCATCTGTCAAGGCCGCAGGACGTTTTTTTTTTTTTTTTGTTTTTTTTTTTAAAAAGTTATTTTATACGAACATTTTAATAAATAAATAAAATTAGCCTTGTTTGTGTGGTACCAAAAACGAAGTGGAGTGAAGCGGGGTTAATCCAATCGTTATTCCATTTCGCCCACACCCTGTCACCTGAACACAGGCTCGCCTTACCTTCAGCCCCCGTATTTCGTTGAGATGCTGCTGAAGCCTGCGGTTCACCTCTCGGATGAGATTGCTGTGGTCCACTATGACGCTCATCTTCTCAGCTTCGGCCCTGCGGAGCCGGCGAACCAGCTCCTCCTTGCTCCATTTCTGAAGCTCCTCATCCGTAAGTTTGGAAAGGTCCTCTGAGGGACCTTCTGCGCTCTTGGATATGCTCGACTGCTGCTGAGGCTGGGTGGGCTTTTCCATTCTCCCGAGCAACTTACTGAAGTGCTAGGCTATAAAACAAATCGCCGACAAGCCGGTCAAATCCTTCGTTCGCACTTTTCCGCAAATTCCCTCTTGTTAGGATCGATTTTTTGAGACTACCATATTAACGATAACTGTTCTGTCCATGCTGTCCCCTCTGAAGATAGGGATGCAGCACTAGAGTACCGGCGAATACTTCTCCTCCTTATGTACTTGCTGTACGGGTGGACCCTCTGTCTCTACAGCAGAGACTCGGTGTGTTTCCATCTGTCCGTCAGCATCCTGTCCAGCTCAGTGCGGTGCTGATCCCGCGCATGAAGAAGGCGCACGGCTGGTCGCTTCTGTGCGTAGGGTGCGTGACAGCAGCCTCTCAAATTGCTCGACTGGCTGAGTTGTGATTTTTCTCTCTCCCTCTCTTTCGCTCTCTTTTCCGTCACACGCCCCCTTCTCTTGGAGACGGCTAACTTTTTGATATTGGGCGCCACCTGGTGGTGTAAAATCAAGCCTACGTCAACTTGATCATTCTACATTTTTTTTTTCAGTCGTTTTGGTACATTGTTTTTTTTTTTTATTATTCTTAATATTTGCGAGCAAGTATGTGCATTTCTCAAAACAATTCGTACAAACAGCACCACACAATGGATTAATTGCAAAAGCCTGTAACTTGCTCAACATCTTTAGTTCATCTCTCAAAAGTAAGTAGGCTATAGGCTATCAGTGCCATCAGAATGACAAGTCCCTGTCAGTATTTGCTGACATGAACTATGGCTATGGTTTTGATGACAGACTGAAAATGCACAAATGCACTTATCCTGTATATGTCAATAGTACAAATGTACATGTTACTGTATGTGGTATGGATATATATATGCATGCACACAGTACAGTGCACATTGTTTTATTACATTACATTGAATGATTTAGAACAGGCTGCATCTTTCACGGCTGTATCTCTCAATACTCGGCTGCATCTTTCAACCTGCCTCAGCAATTGTGAGGTCATGATTGAGAACAAGGTCTACAATGGCCTAGATCCAACGTCGTACATTCCCCGTCATTAGTAAAATTCAAGATTGACCTGCACAACTCATCAGTTCAGAACACATTTACAAAAAACAAAAGAAGTCTAATAGAAATGTATGGAAAATAACTTGACAGATTATGACAACTAGCTCAACCAGTCTGCACTGAAAGACTTAAGGAACGAACTAATGGCTTGATATTTTGGGAGGTAAGACTATTCAATAGTGAATCAGTTTAATATATTTTGATCAACATGATATAATCAACTGATGATGTAGGAAACCGCAAACAATTGCATGAGCGTACAAAAGCATTCGCAATTTACCAAAAGAATGAGAAATTTCTTTTATGTTGTGCACAAGTGAACAAGTACCGGTAGTTTTGAGAATTTCAGTTCTGAGAAATGTTCCAAAGCGACTGAGAAAAACTGTAGGTCATCTGCCAATTTAGTATAACATATGATGATGATGATGATGATGATGACGACAACAAAATTATTATTATTATTATTATTATTATTATTAGGTTGGCTTGAGAAAGCCAACCTACTGATCTTCTACTTAAGCTTATTATTATTAGGTTGGCTTGTAAAACATGGTCATAATATAGGCAGGGTCAGAGAATGCAACAGGTATGGCAGAGGCAAGACAGAGCAATCCGTGGAGCAAGCGTGGGTCGACGATCGGCGAACAGTATCCAAAGGGGCGAGGCAGAGAGATAATCCAGAAACAAGAGCAATAATCCAAACGGGGTGCGAACAGAGTCCAAATGGCAAGGCGAAGGGTAAATCCAGGAAACACGGGCAGGGTAAACACGGCAAGATAAACAAGGCAAGGCAAGACTATGACTAGGGCTCAGTAATGTAGCTATCCCTAGGAGAGTGATATGCGCTATACACCTACTGGAGCTAGAACAGAGACACGGAATGGCACGGTAAAGCAGCTAGCGCTAGGAGAGAGCTAAACACAGATCAATACTCGGCGATAAGACAGAGGAAGTCCATGGCTTAAGTAGCATGTGTGTGAATGAGAATCAGCTGTGTGTGATCAGTGTAATCAGCTGTGTCATTGCAATGGGTTGTGGGAACTGTAGTCCAGTGTGCTGTGTGGTGTAAGAGTCCGTGTGGTGAACGAGTGACCTCTGGTGGCGAGTTAACGGACGAGCATGGCCAGGATTCGTGACTATTATTATTATTATTATTATTATTATTATTGTGGTGGTGGCACTGCATGTTGAAAATGTAGTGTTATTGATGAATTTGTGTACAGTATTGTTTTTGGTACATAGGTGGCCTTAAGTAATTGTTGCAGGAGTGTTGAATTGACATGTGTGGTCCCCACTGTACAATGTTCAAAAAAGCAGTAAAGCATGCAAATGTCACTTATCTATGTCTACCTCATTAATATTTAATTTAATAATAATAATAATAATAATAATAATAATAATAATATTACATTTAAAATAAATATCGGACTGGAGGGATAGTACTGAAGGGGGTTATTAATGTCATTACTTAAGGTTTTTGTTAAAATGTGTTCATTATGTATTTAATAATAAAATATAATATTTATGTGTGTATATATATATATATATATATATATATATATATATATATAACAAGTATTATTTATATATATATTATATATTTTATATTAACAGGAAAAGACAATATGCTTCTGAAGATCTGTGTAGGTGGGTCTATCAAGCAAGTGTCACAACACAGAGGTCAGTTTACAGAACATAACACTGTTTTGGAAAATGAGTTGCTAATTTGAACAGGTATTGTCTAAGATGTGGGTCAGAAGACAAGCTGTCATCTCAGATTGTTCAGATTAATTGGTTCTGCAAGCAGAGGCATCTTTGTAAGGACAATTCACGTTACCTTATACCTCACTCAAACTTTTCTTACCTGTTAATAAATTGCATCCGTGCACATTTTAAACATCTATTTCTTGTAAAGCTTGCTCTAAAAGTGAAAATGAAAGCAATTTAGACACCTCACCTGAGCCGCAGCCAACATTTAAATGTCATGATAGCTTATGATTTATGAAGGGATATGTGGTGAGTGTGCTGAGCTGCTTCCACTAGAATTCTGCTTTGTTTTATGATTAGTGCTGGAGGAACTCTGCATGGATCACTTTCAAGTGAATTATAGGCTCGTACTGGTTGAGCTCCTGTTCAGCCTACCAGTTTTATTTTGAATTAAAGAGCCAAATTATTTATGTATAAATGTTCCACTTTTTTCCTTCATTTATATAACTCCGGTGATTCCAGCTGACACCAGACATTAAGCAACCCCTAACTTTGCCAGTTTAGTCAATTTAATAATGACTCATTAGTCATTTAACTGACACTTTTATTCAAAGCAATTTGCAGTACACTTATTACTGGTGTTACTAATGATGAAATGCTTTGCTCAAGGACACAATGCTGATAGTTAATAGATCAGTGCTGCTGGGTTTAAACACACAAATGTAAGTCATTATTCATTAAATATCTGTCATAGTGCTTTATAATGCTTCCCTAGAGTTTATAGTATATCTTTTTTTAATTGCATGGAAAAGATCTACTCTTCTTTCACATTTCCACTTTGTGTTTTGTGGAAGAAAGAAAACCTGTATTGTAATGTAGCAGGTTAATTGTTTTCCTGGTGTCATACTGATGGTAGTTTATTAGCGATGGGAGGGAGAGTTCCGTGAAGTGTTGAAGGGGTGTGTCTACAGGATGAGGAACACACCGTACACAAACAACCTGTGACACCATTTTTCATCCTGCAGTGCAATGGCGAGGACTCTGCTTTCTGCTGTGTGTCTCCTGGTTGGACTTGTATGTTTCCCAAGTACAGAATGTTGGGAAGCACCCTGGTTCTGTCATGGACATGAGTGTCCTGTGTACACTGTGGTACAACAGTATGAGGTAGGCTGACGATTTTTGTTTTGTCATTTGGGATATTTTAAATATGGTCTTTTCTATGTAAAATATTTATAACATTGTGTTAATACATAAAAAGGGATTTGAGGAGCGTAACTACGAAGCGAGCCATTGGGTTACCACTGATGTTGCGAGTACCAGTGAGAGTGATTTAAAGGATGGATTTTGGAAACTGTATTATTTCAATCAAGGTCAAAACAGTGAAAGTAAGTAAGCTACACAGGTAACACTTCACAATAAGCTCTTATTTGTTAACATTAGTTAATGCATTAGTTAACATGAACTAACTATGGTTAATACTGTACATTAATAAAGAATTTATTAACCTTTCTTAATGTTAGTTTATACAAATTGTCCATTGTTTGTTCATGTTAGTTCACAGTGCATAAACAGATGCAACTTTTGATTTAAAAGTGTTTTAGTAGATGTACAAATTAACATTTAGATTAATAAATGCTGTAAGTGTTTTTCATTGTTAGTTCATGTTAACTAATGTTATGAAATGAAACCCTATTTTTAAATTCATGGTTTTTATTAGATCATATTTGATATTTTGTAAACATTCCAGTATGGTAATCACAATAAAAGTCATTTTATACTCGTGTATCATAATTTTACTTCTCAGGTAAGGAGATTGCTATGACCAGGCCTGTGGTGGTCTCAGTGAAGGAAGCTGATGGTATGGGGGAGCAACAGGTGTCCGTTTCCGTCTTTCAGCCTGACACGGACATTCCTGACCCCAACGATAATACCATCAGAAAAACTGTCATACCAGGCGGTACTGTCTACGTCAGGTTAGTTATTTTAGGAAAGAATGACAGTCAAAAACTGTCTGTTTGACTCTTTTTCATTTAAGCATTCTCTCTTGGCTGGTTATTACAGGTCGTTTGGTGGTGTTGCATCTGATGAAGATGCCTTAGAGAATGTGCAGCAGCTTAGGGAGGACCTCAGAGCTGCAGGAAAGGAGTTTGTTGAAAACAGGTTTGATGCAGCTGGATATGATGCACCGTGGAATTTGATCAACAGGCACAATGAAGTTTGGGTTCGTGCACCCTGAGGACTTGCAGATCCAGAAAGTTCTGTTCCTCATTCCTGTGGTGTAGCCTCTTTTTACTTTGAAGTTCCAGTCTATTGAAGATTTCCTTGCATAACATATGATGAAATGAGAGTATAGTGTTAATGTTTCAGTCTTAACTATTGGATTAATGTTTCATTTTGTGAAATACAAATGTGGAAACTCTTTGAAGTTGTTTGACAGGATTATAAACTGGTTTTAGGAATGTGATGACTATTCTACCTCTGTAGGTTCAGACAGGTTCAAACTGAAAATGCAGTAAAATTTACTGAAATCTAATAGCTTTAACAATAAAACATTTGACCTCTTTATTCAAAACAGTTTTGTCCTTTTTCAGTATACATTCTATGTAAGTCATTCTATTTTTCAATCTAAAACATTCTATGCAATGAACTCACCCTCTTTTATCGATTGATCAAATGATTGAAAACTGCATAAAATTAACGCTTTCCAATAAGAAGATGATAAATATTAAGACCTAGAAAAGACACAGAAACCTGATACACACAATACAGCAAGTTTCCAAAATACAATGGAGAAACAGTGTAGGAATGATCTGAATGGGAATAATGTGATTTTAGGTTATTAGGTGTCTCATCAGAATTTGTTCATGTTACAAGAAGCTCCACCCACTAAACTGGTCTAACTAGTGATCCAGATCTTCCCTTAAGCTGTTAATGACACTATTTAATTAAAATAGCACAAAGCTCAATGATAGATACTAAAGAAATGTGAAGTTGAATGTGAATCTTCCAGCTTGAGTATGAAACTTGTAAGAAAGCATGTGACCTCAGACAAAGTTTTGTTTTTGTTTTGTTTTTTTTTGTTTTTTTGTCATTTGCAGCCTGGTGCTTATTCAGTGGCCTTAAAAATACATCAAATGGTGAGCTGTTTCACAGCATTGTTATGGTGCTGAATTCATAGACCTGCAGCAGTATGTGATTGTTTGTTGATGGGGGTTTCCCTCTTGTGTATAACATGGGAGTGCACTAGCTGAGAGGAAAACTGGGTCAGCCCACCTGAGACGTTTTGTCATGGTGACTGATCTGGAGTCAATTTAATTAGTCACATCTTCTCTAGCAGAGCCAGGAAATGTGATGAGGCTGCATTTTCCCTCTTCTGCAGTTCTGCACCACAATTCCTCCACAAAATGGGCCAGCAACCTCACCTGAGAGAGAGAGCAAACTTTGTAGTCTCTCTGAAAACGGTCTAATTCACTAACTCTCCCAGGCTGGTTAAATAGCATACAGCAGTTAGCAAACCAACATTAAAAGCGAGTAAAAAAAATCTTATCTTTGATTAAACATTTCATTTCATTTTCAAGACAGACTCACTTGCTAATTTAGTCACAAAAAAAAACATAAAATTGTCCAAATGTGATTAAAATACTGACTCACTGGTCACTGAAAGCAAATACACACTCCTGTGTTTAATAACTACATGCTAAGCTTCAAAGTTACGTTATTGTACACTAGGTGGCAGCACCGACTTGTGATGTTTCTCTATCCTCTTCTACCTCACACATGGCATCAAACTAGTCTACTCAGTTTGTGCATCTCCAGTTTTCATAATGTCCTCACCCATTTGCTTTAGCTCTAAATATGCTGTTGTATCTAGAAGAACTTTGAGCTAGAAGAACGTGTGGGCAGTTCCTCACCAGCAATGTCGGAACAAAACCCGCTACCCAGCATGCCTCAGCACTCACCATGGGAAGCTGGACACTCAGTGCCCCTCAACACACATTCACAGTTTCCATGGTTACATTTCTATAGCAAGAAGCCAGCCATGTTCGTCAAAAACATAATTATGCTTCAATGAAGTCAGATCTGTAATAACCCTAGATGTGTTTTTATGAGTCATAGACAACTTGCCGTGACTACTTACTTATAGTGGTATTTTCATCAGCAGGCCTCAGGACTGTTGTGTTCTGCAGTTCATTTAACACAGGGAGCTTATTAGGTCGTATTAGGTTGTACGCTTTGAAATCAGCTCATATTTTGCTAGTGTTTGTGGAGGATAGGAGATGTTCAGCCATTCACAAGAACTGTGTAGTTGTGATATCTTGGAACAACATAATTATCTCATATATCGCACATTTTTATTTTGAAATTCTGTCTGGGCTCGTATGTGCCACCATGGTGTCCAATAAAAGCCTGTCTGACTTGGCAAGTTATGTCAGCATATGTTTGCGGGCTTGTGAATTTTAATCTGCCCTGTTTTGGACGATGTTCTTGGTTTGGAGGCCCCAGCCAAGATCCTGTTTGGACTGGCTCATGGGAATTAATCTTATCAGAGATGGGCCAGTTTCCTGAGAATATAGCTGGAGCTCTATGCTGTCAGATAAGACAGTTGTGCATTTTGAGAGGGTTTTAACCATATAGAATGTTCATGCTTATGCCAGCCGTGCCGTGCAATATGTGTGTCCATCTGTTGCATGATCTGTCTGCTTTCGCTCGGTTTTTAGGTCCAAAACACTGTCAACTACTCTCTGCTTCTCCCATGAGTTGGTTTCATTTTTTTTTTTTTTTTTTTACATAACACATGATTAAAAATACAGCAACTTTTGGCCAAGAACAAAGTTGTTGTTTTTTTTTGTTTTTTTTTTAATGCTGTTTCGTATTAAAATGTCCCTCATGATTACCCCACGCTGTTTATAATTGATGATGTGCTCAACACGAGGACACAAACCACAAAGAGAGCTGAAACTCATGGCTGTCACTGAAACTCAGATGCTGAGAGCAGCAAATTTCTACTAAAGTTTGGTCCCAACGGATTTGCAATTAATTATTTTTAACAGTCACTGCAGCATACATAATGGTGGCCTGTGATATATGGAGTATATACGTATATACATGTGAATATGGAGTGCGTGTAAATATAGTGATGTCCAAAAAAAAGTCTAAGTCCACTTTGAAATTAGGCTATTTAAATGTGGATATAAAATAATCAAAATAAGAATAAAGAGGCCAAACAACTGATGTTTTTCTCAATAATCCACAAGTAATCAATACAACTCTAGTCCATCAATTAATGCCTTGTGAAGCGAAAAGCTATTTGCTTGATTAGCGTGTAATGCTATTCTCCAAATCTGTTCCAATGAACAAGCAAACTCATCTACATCTTTGATGCCCAAAATTTTGTCAAACTTTAATTTTGGGGTGAAATGTCAAGGGTTTGAAAAACCTTCAAAATTTTAAAACAAACAAATGTATTAATATCATTTTAATTATTAATATTTATGTATAAAAATCTGCACTAATTCTAGGTCACTAATCTCGAATAGGCATGTTTGTGATGCTGAGTATGTGAACTGTTCATCTAGTCACATTCTTGCTTCTTGCAAGTGCTGTCAGATGTTTGTGATATAGTGATCACTAGGCTCACACTTCCTCCATTACAGTACTTAAGAGGAAGTGCTGTTATGTCTGTTGTGCTCCTGCAGCATAATGGATGTCATCATGTAGGACAGAAGAGCTCATAGCAACCCTTGGATCTCCTGAGGTCCAGCTTTAAATCTCTGTGTCTCCTCCCCTCAACTTGATCACTCAGCAAGTTTGGAAGCCTCTCCCATTTGTGAATCTCAGAGTTTGGGGTAATGAATTATAGATTTGAGTTTTTCCAAAAAAGAATGTTGGGGATTTTATTGTAACCCTTTTTTTTTATTATTATTTTTTATTTTTTTATTTTTTTTTAAGTAAGCACTCAGCTTTCATTAAAATTTAAGAATCATGTCTTTGCTTGGCTTGAACCAAAAAGGTTCAGAGGCTTTTATCACAATACAAGAGCATTGAAATGCCAGTCACACTTAAAGTTTGTTTACTTTGTTTACAATTTAAATATAATGAATTATATTTTTAAATTTATAAATATTTTGTATTGCACTTGTGTTGTGCTTTAGTTGTTCACAGTCACTTATGTATTTATTTCTACTTATTTATCTCTTTCTACTCTCAAAGTTTCTATTGTAGTTTGTAAAGATTTATTATTTAAGGTCTAGTTCTCGCTATTAATTAACTACAAACTTTGCCTAATTAAACTCCTAATTACTGCTTAGTAAAGTAGTTGTTAAGTTTAGGTATTGGATTAGGGATGTAGAATATGATCATGCAGAATATGTGCTTTTTAAGTACTATAATAGCCTATATGCTAGTAATCTGCATGCTAATAAGCAGTTCATAGTGAGAATTGGTCCCTATACTAAGGTATTGCCAGATTCATCATTAGCTTTCATTCATGATGCTATGTTTGTGTATTTTATTTCTTTCTTACAATATCTGAGACCACAATGAAAATTTCAGATTCAAAATTGTTGAAGTTTTGTAAATGTTCTAAAAAACAAATAACGCAGTATAATGTTACGAAAAACATTATTCCCTTTTAATATTATAATAAAATTAACATTTGAAACGTTGCCATTTCAATTGCAAGTAGGCATTAATATACAGTACCTATTCAATTTGTATATTTTCAGTTATTTTGAAATTGTGAAATCACCTGCATTAGAAGCGGTTTAGAAAAGATTGTTTGCACAAATCATGGATCCCCTGTGCTTTTAGGACTGCGAGTTCTTTTTTGTCATCTGGAGAACAGAGAAGATTCTTTGTCTTATGACATTCTGAATCAGTTTGGCTGTTATTCTGACACAACCATCTGTGTGCAGCTGAAAAACCCCAGATCACTTAGAGAAAACAATACAACATCAGAACATCTCTGAATTGTTGCTCTTCAGTATTTTACCCTAAGCTAAATGTCGATCAGTTTTGGAGACATGAACAAAAAACAGAAAGCATTCATATGACCAAGCAAAAACTGCATTTTGAATGTTACCTTAGTAGGCTTGTGCACAAATAGTGTTTACTGTGACCATCACATTATTATTTGTGACTGCACACTCAGTTTGCATGCATTACAAACAGACCTTGTATGATGGCACATTTCTCTCTCTCTCTCTTTTTCTTTCCACCCAATGCAAGCCAGAGTGCAGTGATTTTCTTCGAGGACAGAGGACTGTCCAAACACATAAAAACTCATTGTCTGCCTGCAGGGTATCTACTTGTCCAGTCAGGTTTGGTGTGTAGAGAAAAGTGGCAGTGGTGGAAGAGAGGTATTCTTTGGATTTATCTGAACCCGGCTTTGCTAGTCCTTCTGATTGGTTGGACTCTGGCTGTATCTAAGACCAGAGTGAAAAATCCACAACCAATTTATGGTGGATTTATTAAAGGGAAATTGCATTTTAATATATTGTACTGATGCACTGGTGCATGGCTTGAATTTCAAGTTGCTGGCCAATTTTGGCTGATGCACGCATGTTTTTAAAGACTAGAATTCAGCTCCAAGTTTATTCATGATGCCTAATTCAGTAACTAATGTTAATGAATTGAATCCTATTGTGAAGTGTTACCAAAGAATCAAATATGCGGTGTATTTTATCCTAAACCTTTTATTAAAACAATAAACCAAATAATTTGCATCATACCCTACCATAAAATGTGACATCCTTACAGATGCAGCCACTTTTGAAAACCATCTTCATATTATTATTTTTTTTGCCAGATAATGCAAGGTTCTGCAGTGAGGTCACAGTTATTTCCAGCAGCAGGGATTAAATGATGAGTTTTCTCACAGTGTGACTTGGTTGAGGATTAGAGAGACTTTGGGACAAATGTCAGAAGACTCCAGAGTCCGCTTCCAGTATCCACCTGGCTCCATCATCACTAACAGTCATGCTGAGGCTGTGAAAGCTGTGCTCCAGTGTGCCACTTTTATTTAAAGACTTATGATAGATTGGATTGGTTAATACTGGGATTAGAGATTTGTCGCTGAGTAAACAAAACACAGTAAACCTATGTAGCCAGTGTGGTAACAGGAGGCGTGCTATGATTCAAACCACCTCCTGACAGCTGTCAATGAATTTTTAATGGCTGTACAGATGAAACATATATAATTGGTGACTGAATATGAATATTTAATAGACTGATAGATTGTAAGTATTATATAATTTCTACAAAGAACTGATAGTGTTGTATGAATTGTAAATACATCAGAAGCATGATTAGTGTGAATGTTTTGCTGTGTGTTTGAGCATGTGATTGTAACATTAGGCAATACAATATTACGTATCCTCTTTTTAACGTAGCAGAATAAGAGATTAATAATTCTCCGAAAATTCTGACTAGATCAGCCCAAATGTTACGTATGGACCGGTTCATCCCTCTCGGTTTCTCTGAACTTTTAGTTTGACATGAGGAGGATGCTGGCCAAACATGCAATAACATGAACAGATTGTGCAGATTGAATATTGCAGGCATATTAAGATTGTCGTTCATTATTTCCTCCAGGATTTTAGAACAGCAGTTATAGTAATACGTATAAACATTTAAATGAACATAGTGTTTCTGTGAATGTTTATTTCTTTTTCAGGAATTCTCCTTAGGCGAGTGCTTTGTGTTTTTAAGAGCGTATGATGTATGAGTAATAGTGGTATTGGTTTGTGTGATGGACTGAAAACGCTGTTGCGTAACGTTTTCTTTCATTTTTCGTACATCTTTTATTGTTATTTTGAAAACTGGACCGTTATTTGTTCCTACAAGACCATGTGATGATGAAAGCAATTATGGAAGTTTAATCTGTTAAAAAAAGGTCTAAAGTTAGTTTATAATTTATTTTAGTATAAAAACAATGTGAGACTTCTTGTAATGTTCGTCATTCTGTCAAATGACGTCAAAAAGCATGGAAACACAGCATCAGGCTCTTCATTTATTAATCATACCATTTTTGAGGTGCTATTTTTAAAACAGAGTGCTTGCTGCACAATGTACCTCACTGTAATTTATTATGCTAGACTTGCTCTTCCCCGGCATCCTCTCCTTCAGGGCTGTTTGTCCTCTATCTGAACCTAGGGCAAAGTTTAAGTGGCCACAAGTGTCTCAATCTGCCTGCTACAAGATATAATGATAAAAATATAGGCTAACGTACACTTTTAAAAATCAATGTAGCACAGGTCTGTGTGTAAAGAAAGCAGAAGTCGCATGCGATTAGTATCAGCCCATTAACTGAACTTTCTGTGAACAGTAAAAAAACAAAAAACAAAGGTCACATTCGAATTTAGATATTGAAAATGATTCACTCGGCAGTTATCTGGAGTATTTTTAGAGATACGTTGTCATAAAATGTGGTAATGCAATTGATTTTGTTCTCTGTACAGAAACCTTCACATGCCGGTCAGTATTGTATTTCCCCGAAACAGGTCACCTATTCAACTCTAGCAAGTGACATCACCCCTGTGCATTTCCCTTACCTTTCTATTTCCATCTGTCTGTCCTACTTGTCTTTCCTCCAGGTGAACTGTCTAATTGAGAGTCGTCAAGGGGCAGCTCCCCCACCATCCCTTTCTTGTCTGGGGGGCAAATGCTGGTTTCTGTTCCTGCTAGTCCTCTGCCGCCCGCTGTCTGTCCTTGGCTTGACTTTGGTCAGAGGTAATGTATCCTTTCCTAATATAGAGAAACCAAAGACAATAAGACACTCTTAGAATAGAGCCTGGATTGTGGAGTCCCCATGGACGAGTGTCTGTGCTGGTTTGTGGAAAAGCACTTCAGTGCAGTAGTGTACTATACTCCTCTCCAAATCAATATCTCCACTAACTCTTGTGTGTAACTTTGTCCATGTTCTCATAAAATGTGTGGTTACCATCTATATGAATTAAAGGTGTACAGTGAAACCATTATCTGCTGTTGTAATGATAAGTATAGGTTTTTGTTTTTGTGGAAATGTCAAAAAAAATTCAGGATTCGGGAAGTTTTTACTGCCACTTTTGACCAATTTAATGCATCCTTGCTGAAAAAAGTATTAATTTCTAATAATATAAATTACTGACCCCAAACTTTAAAACAGTAGCGTATGTTTAAATGTTAAAGACACTTGTAAAACTTGTACATTTGTAAAATTATTAGTACAATATGAAATTCAGACTGTGATTCATCATTTATTCATTCTTTCTTTCTTTCTTTCTTAGTTCAATAATAGGGCTTCTCTGGTAGCACTGTCATCCATATTGACATTGTGAATGATGTGTGTGTCAATAGGTGTCTTTTGTCCTCCACTGGGGAGACAGGCATGAGTTACAGTAATCACCACAGATCTTTGACGTGATGAGGGAATTGATAACTTGCCGGTGGAAAATGGAGGCTTGTTTAAAAGAAAAAAGGGTCTCTTTTTCCGAAACAGAATACTTTAATGCACTCTTGAAGAAAAAGAATTGTAAATAAACTTGACAGTTAAAAATTGAAGTGGTTTGGCAGATGATGAGAGGATTTAGATGACTGGGGAGGATAGGATTGAAACAGGATTCTCGATTAGGGCTATTAAGCTCAAGTTTAACAGAGATGAGAGCTGTTTTAAGAGCGGTGTGGAATGGGTAATATTGATCATTTTGGAAACGTCGAAATGAATCACTTGCTAATTGCTAAAGCTTTGATTGTGTGTGTGTGTGTGTGTGTGTCTAAGAATGGATTTTTTAACAGTAAATTTACAGAAAAAAACAGATACATATATAATGCTTGCTTGTTTTGAATAAAACATGTGAGGTGAGACAACAGAAGGATGAATGTGCTATATAACAGGAGGACTGAGTCGACGAGAAAGCGCCAGAGAGAGAAAAAGAGAATAATCCCTCAAAGCCCAGGAGGATTAAGCATCCAGAGAGCATCACACCATATTACACAGAGATGTTTTTAACCTCAGGTCAACTACCCAGAAACCACCTCTCACTAATTTCAGTGCAGTAGGAGGAGAGGAAAAGGTGTCAATTTCTGAACAAGTGCAAATTGCTGCAGTAGATTAGCTTTAAGAAAGAAGAAATAGAGACAGGCAAAAACGCTGTGTGCGAAACGACAATAATCCTGGCTGTTCATTTAAGAATGATTTCCTTGGATTTTCATTCACAATTTAAAATTTCCCATTATTGCAGCTACAGTATTTGTCTGTATTCTTTTGACATTTCATTTATAATATTTGTTTTTGTTGTGCTTATATTTTGATGTTTTATATTTTTATAAATAGATATTTTATCTTAGGAAGCCTTGAAGCCATTCTAAAGTATCCATAGCTGAACAACTGCTTTTGAGAAGAATGGGAAAGCTAATGTATAGATATTGCAGACTTTCTTTGTTGATTCCTTCTCAGCCATGATAATATTGCACACCTGATCCTCAACTGTGCACACCTGGTTCTGGTTTAGTTAGTTCCTCATTAACCGTGAATATGTATACCCCTGTGTTTACCTCTTGTTTTTGATCAGCATGGTTCTTGTTGCTGTATTGGTTGGTGGATGTTCCATATTATGCTATGCAATAAGAGAAATGAGTTTATTTACCTTATTTTTAATCAACTTTTGTGCAGTAATTATGAATGTAAAAGAAAAGTGGAAATTATTGGAGAAGCAAAGCTAAGTTGAATATTAGTGAGAATGTCACTATATCAGAATATCAGTTTTCTTTCATGAACCATCAGTCAATTCCTCCACTGGGCATCGGATCAGAGGCAGGTGCTTCCTGAAGCCTTTGCAGGCAACTTTCATCTTTCTCAATCAGAAACATCTGCCATTAACTAAGATAGAATTTAAGATGAATGTGATCGTGATGTATCTCAAGTATAAGTTTATTACGTAATGTGAATTGTAAAGACACAGGTGAAGCAATCTGTAACTGGTTATATCAAAGGATGGGCCATCAAACAACATCAAAGATAAACAGAAATGCACACTTTCTGAGGGGCCTCATAGTGGAAATCAATAAAATTGTTTTGAAGTATTTGTTCTTTTAAATGCCAAAGCAAAAACGTTAGAAGAGTGAACATCAAGGAGGGAGATTGCTGAATTAAATGGTTTAGTTTTCACACAGTTGCTTGATTCCCCCATATTGCATGTATTTGAGTTAACAAACCAGTTAATTGGAAATACTGTTAGATGGTGGAATTATATCTAAGAGAAGAGACAATAAAGTGTCCTCCATGAAGATACACTGCTAATTCACTTTTTTTTCAGCTGTTGACAAGCATAACTTCATGAAATGACAGCTGTGAAATGTCACAGGTGAAATAATGTCTGTGTCACTGAGATCTTTTATATATTAAATTCTCATTCACAAAGATAGTCTTGTTTTATTGATAGAAATATGTCATTTTGTTTCTGTTACATCTACAAATTGATATAATTTGCTGCTTGGCTCTAAGCAGAGTTTATTACTGTGAAGCAAAGCAAATTGTTAAAGTCCAAATCCTGACCTGAAGCATGTGAGTGAACTGTAAAATGGATTTATAACATCACACGGTTTGATATATTTCGCCAAACTGAGAGCAGAGAAATTATTAAATGCATTAATAATGTTGACTTCTAATGGATGTTACCATCTGACTATGAAGACAGAGATGGAAAGTAATTTAAAAACTTTTGGGAAGGGAGAAATAATTCAGGATTGTCCCTGAAATGACTGCTTTAAATAATTTTGTATAATAAAGCACTTAGTTCTATTAAATCAAAGTAATTTAAAATAAATAAGAGGTGAGAGGAAAAGAAAGAGATGTCACCTATTGGATGAATGACAAAATGCATGTGTGAAAACCTAAAAGCTTTCATATCAGTCACCTGACTGTTACCACTTTAAAAATTCAGAAAGCAACGTTCACAGCAGTTTGCATCATTTAGTATGTGTCCTGTTTCTGCTCTTCCATCACGTTGTAGATATGCCATTAAGTGTGTGTCTGTGTTTGAGCCACTGCACAAAACATCTACACTCCTACTTTAACCTCATTTCATCAGGCCTACTTTGTTCTTCTGTTACTCTCCATTTCACGATATATTCATATTTTAACATCCTCTGTAACTTTCTTTACGTTTCTTTCTTCCCATTCTCTTTCTAGCAATCTAATAGCGAAAGGAAAACTGCTGTTAACCATTTATTCCATTAATGCTGGAATATTTTAAGAGGTATTTAGACGCTTAAAGAAATAGTTGACCCAGAAAATTTTCTTACATTTTTGTATTAATCTTGGACCATCCAAGATGTAGATAGGATTGTTTCTTCATCAAAACAGATTTGGAGAAATTTAGAATTGCATCACTTGCTCATCAGTGGATCCTCTGCACTGAATGGGTGCCATCAGAATGAGAATACAAACAGCTGATAAAAGTGTTTTTTTTTATTTATTTTTTTTTTTTTTTAAGACTTTATTTTAACTTCTCTCCTCAATCCATAATATTGATTTCTTCAGTGACAAGGTTATCAGGTGAGAAATATGCACAGCTCAAACACCATTTACAAGTGAAAACAGTTCTAAACAAATATGTTGGTGGGTTTAGATGAGAGAGGACAACAGGGGATGGACTTTTTCACTGGAGGAATTATGGATTTTTTTTTGGGGGGGGGGGGTCAAAAGCAACATTTTAAAGTTAAAATGCCTTAATGATTGATTTGTCTCTTAAGCACACAGCTTTTCACTTCACAAGACATTGATTGATGGACTGGAGTTGTGTTGATTACTTGTGAATTGTTTTTGTCAGCTGTTTAAAAACTCATTCTGATGGCACCCATTTACTGCAGAGGATCCATTGGTGATCAAGTGATGTAATGGTAAATTTTTCAAAATCTGTTCTGCTGAAGAAACAAACTCATCTACATCTTGGATGGCCTGAGGGTGAGTACAGCACATTTTTAATTTCTGGGTGGACTATTCCTTTAAGTAGCAGGAAACTGACCACATCTGTGACTTGGCAGCATGAATGGGCAGAATAAATGCAAATATAATAATTGTGAATCTGGTTTAGTGCATGGGAGCTAACTCTGACACTGCACTGTTAAAAAAAATTAAGCGTATGCCCATCAATCAAGGGGTTTTCCACCAGATATTATAGTCAGGTTGAAAAGAGCAGATGACTTGAAACGTATCATCATGGTGAGTCACTCATGTCATTATGGAAATTCACCTAAGGCATCTAACGTTCCACATGAAACACATGTGATATTTACATAGTGAATCTGCCTGCTGCATTCGGACCTTTTTAAATGCATATTAAAGAACCGACCATGGTGTTCAAAGGCGTGGAAAAAAATCTTTTACTGGTAAACAATTACTACACAGATGGATATGGAACATCAAGACAATGAGGCTAATAGCACATCAAAAGACAAACTGAATTACACACAGATCCATAGCAGAGAGAAAGAGAGAGGGGGAGAGAAACGGGTGAAGCACAGATCACAAGCTATAGATGAAAGCAGAAGGGGCGCTAGAAAAGGGCTGATGCCACATGGGCTGGGTAAACGGTGGCTAAAGAGCTTACCCTACCTTGTTTTAATCTACCATCCTGTGTAAATGTTAGGTAAAATAACCAAACAATATTTTCACACTTTGTCCATCTGACTCAGGCGTCTTTGCTGATGCAAACAGATTGAAAAACCCCATTTCAACAGCTAACTCATCATTCGGCATATCCCACTGGAGAATCTGAGACTTTAAAGTCTTGGGCTATGGACAGAGATTACACCCAATCTGTCAGTATGTGTCCACTGCAACGCGGTCCAGTTTAATCCAATAGGCTCATCGCCCACTCTTTGCTTCTCTCCATAAAAAGTGCATTGTTGTCCTAGCAGTGGCATTAGGCACGCAAGCCATGCAGTCAGTGGGAGCCGACCCAGCTGCTGACACAGTGCTGGCTGGAACAGTGCTCAGTGTTTGACGAAGGGAACACAGAGCACCGAGCAGCTCTATCCCTGCAGTGTTTAACATATTTCAGGGAGGGGAAAAACATTTCTGCTATTTGAACCTGTAAAGTACTTAAAAAGCAATAACTACCAGATCTGCAGCTGTGTGGTTTTGAGACAAACTCAGAAAGCAGGTATTATGGCGCATGATGAGAAAATACTGATCAGGTGCATGGAACTGCTAAGATTCTCTAACTTATGAGATAGTTCAAGAAGATATAGGGGAGTCTGAGGCAAGCTGTCACACCTTTTACAGTGAATATTTAATCATTTATATAATATTTAGTCATATAACTTCTGTGTGTAGACACTTCTGTGCCTTAAAGTATAGGCTATAAAAAAGCTATTAAACATTTTCACTGATATTGATTATCCTATTATTTCTAAATTGTATAAATGTATAAGATTTGAATCAAAAACGACCAATTAAAAAAATGTGACAACTTGCCCCAACCTGACATTTATGAAAAATAACCTTGTCCTCGGAGCACAGTTCAACCTTTTGGGTGAAAATGAACTTCATTATATACAGTCAAACCAAAATTTATTCAGACACCTTCAACATTTCTCACATTATCACAGTTTATTCGCTATAGTTTAGAAAATGGTAATAAAATATGACAAGAACTCAGAGTTAAAACTGTCCCAGAACAAATTCATCTTGATTATGTCAGATAACTTTGGTAGTGAATTAGGTTGAATAGCTGCCAGCTGTTAATTTTAAGTACACAATTAGATAATACCAATTTAGGTCAACCAATTACCAATCAATGGTTAATTTTGTTCAGTCTGTGGTATAAAAAAGGTTGCATTGGCACTTAAAGAAAAACACTTTAGCAAAACATGGTCAGGTCCCAAATTTTTATCAATTTTACTGGTAGTCCACTGTATGAAGAATTGTTGGGTATAATATGTCACAGTTTACTTTATTTTGCTATCCTCGCTTACATAACTGAACTATAGCGCCCTGCACCCACTAGTAAAAAAAAATAAATAAATAAAAAATTAATTATATCTGGTGTCTGAATAATTTTTGGTTTGACTGTAGCTAATTGAATAACTGAAGACAAGTCTGCATGTATGCTAGCGTGGTTTCATTTTATCTTTACCCAACAGCTGTAGCATATATCAGTATAATATTTTGTTTTAATTTAATTTATGTAAAGACATATGAAATTTAATACGAATTATTATTATTACTACTACTACTACTAGTAGTAGTAGTATTATTTTAAGAAGGAACCCACCATATCAAATTACTGCTAGAGAAAACAAATATTTTGGACGTTTGACATAAAACCTTATATTTACTAACTACAGTGACAACTAGCTCCGGTATAAACAATAGTAGCCTATTTGCGGCTCACATCAATAAAATAACATTTTTGAAGAATTAGTTTTGACTAATTCAAATGTGAATGTAGCGTACCTTATCGCATATCTGCAAATAATATCAGCAAAATGCTACCAATAGAGGGTGGCAATGAGCGGAGGGTTTTGTTTGCGGTAAGTCGGACTATAGCTCCTCCTTTTAAACCCACCAACAACTGCCCCTCATTCCAGCCCACCTATCTCTCTCTCGCTGTCTCTCTCAGTGCATGGACTTCGTCCTAGGTGCACCATTAGAACAGCTGCGTTCCAGTTTCTCCCTCTCTCTCTCTCTCTCTCTCTCTCTCTGACTGCGTTCACTTCCTTACTTTCACTCCTCCCTCCCTCTCGCGCTCTCTCCTCCTCTACATCCTCAATCTCTCAGCAGCAGCAGTTTGTGTCCTGAGAGAACTGGCACCAAACTGACGCATCCATGGGGCGCGCGCAGCATCTTTATTTCACCACATTACAGTTTGAAGTCATATAGGGGGAATATTCACGTCAGCGCAGCAAACACACTATAGTCTTTCGGCCTTTCATCTTCCGGCTTAAAACTCTCAGTCGCACCATATCTGTCTGTGTTTGTAACATTTGTAGCTGTACTGAGCTGTGGTGATGGATGGGGATGCGTGTGTTCGCGTGTGGACTCGACCGCTGCAAGTGATGCTCCAGCAGAAGAAGATCAAAGCGCGGAGGAAAAAGCGTAAGGAGTTGTTCGGAGGACAGATGTGCTTCGTCGGGCTGCTGCTGTTGGCGGTGTCCGGCTTGTCCAGTTTGGCTGAGAATTCCGGTGAGTTTCGGTTCAGGATTTGTCAGGAATGTGTGTTTGTGAAGGCGGAGGGGGGTAATGGAAAGTTTTACGGGAGAATCATACTCGCACTCTAAACTGTTTTAGTTAGAGAACCGTATCGCGTTACTGCACTGAGTTAAAGGGGAACATGCAGAATCACACTCTGAACTGTTCAATAATGTATGGTTCTCTAAAATTGTTAACTGCTAGAGATGCGCACTTAAGACTGTTAACTATTTAAAGAATCCTAATCACATAATTAACAGTTTCAGAGAACTGTATAGGCTACTACCGCTATAAACTGTTTAGAGAGCAAAATTTAACTGTTAGAGAACTTAACTGTTTAAGTAAACCATACTTTACATTTAACCGTTGTAGAACAGTGCTCAGACTAACCATTTCAGAGAGGTGTACTTGAGACTGTTATATTAAAGAACCACATACAATATTAACTGCTTCAGTGAACCATAATAACTACAGAACTTAGCTGTTTAAGTGAACCAACCATACTCTAATAACTGTTACAGACAGCCGTTCTTACGCTATTTACCATTATAGAGTCGTCAACTTA
The DNA here is from genome assembly GCA_021397915.2 of Tor tambroides. Classification (NCBI taxonomy): domain Eukaryota; kingdom Metazoa; phylum Chordata; class Actinopteri; order Cypriniformes; family Cyprinidae; genus Tor; species Tor tambroides. The sequence goes on from JAFVLL020030004.1 coordinate 40,500, forward strand.
CATCTGTTAACTATTTTAAAGAACCTTACTCAAATTTAACTGTTTTGGAGAACCATACTAGCACTCTAATCAGTTTTTGAGAACTGTTAACCATTTGAGTGAACTAATTACCTGTTGTAGACAGTTGTATTTACACTATTAACCATATTAGAGAGGTGTACTTACGTCTGTAAACTATTTTAAAGAGCGATACTCATAATATAAACTGTTACTTAAGACAGCCATACTCTAACAATTAATTCAGAGACATCCATACTCACATTATTTGTTGTTTCAGAGAATCATACTTACTCTTTTCCCCCTGCAGTGCTGATAAAGTTTGTTCTGACCCATAATACATGTAGTAAGCCTGTGTTGGTTTACCCACTGTTTCACATGCACTGAAAGAGTTCATTACTGATTGAACATAAATTATACATTATTATGTGTATATATAAATAATTAGTTTATATAACTAACACAGGGATCCCTGATGATCAAAATCATCTACTTAGATTATAGAATTATGTGCATCACTAATTTGTTCAAACTTGAGCTAGGACGATGTGGCAGATGTCTGTACCAGTGATGTCTGTAACAGTGTCTGTACCTTCTCAGGCTAACATGTTAAAAGCACTTTATCACTCATGTTTACGTTATAGCAGCCAGGACTTGCATGAAGGTTTTTCCTTAAAAGTTGGCAAATATTAGCATAGAGGCTTTTTTATCAGCTTGTCTAGATTTGTCCGCTCCCTCATTCACGATACCATACATTTAATAGTAAGATTATTATAAAGAGTCATTATTTTTGTGCTGAGTTGCAAAGATACGAACAGCCATATGGAGTGTATTGTATGTGGATGGATTCAGATTGTATCTCTCTAAAAGCCATGCAGTGTTTGTGCATCTGTCGTAGTACCCTGACATCATACAAAACAAAAGATGTTTTTGTATAATGCTCTGTGTGTTCACATAAGGGCACCATATCTGTAGATAATCTTGTTGTATAACATAATTTCCACAACTGTGTACATTGAATTACGGCTGTTGGATGTAATGGATAGAGTATTTCATTTACATATACAGTGTTTCAATAAAGAGGAAGATGCTCTTTTGCAAATGCCAGGAGGGCAAGCAAATAAAGAGAAGTAGAGAAAGCAAAGAGGTGGATTTGGAGTGAGGAATAGGGAATGATGAAGGCAGGGAGAGCTGTGCCGAGAACCTGCCAGCCAGCACAGATATTGATATGAAGTGACTGCTCTGTCGGTTGCTTACTGGCTCTGACAGACATGCTGCCTGCATCTGGGCCAGCAAATCAGGCCTCTGAGCTTCTTTATTGTTTTCTGAGGTTATTTATTTATTTATTTATTTGTCCTTTCTTTTCATCGTTTCTCGTGTCCCCCCCGTTTTCTTTCTCTCTCGCTCTGTGTTTCTCACTACCCTTATCTCTCTTTTGCACTGTTTGGACAGGATTAGTTTTTCGAACGGCTGGAGTAAAATTATTAACAGAGGACATCTGTGATGTCATGTACTGATTTGGATCTCAGAAATCTTTTTTGGATTTCTGTCATTTTACCCAGAGAAAGTTGGAAAAAAAAGGTCCAAATCCATAATGAAGGTGAGCCAGTTAGTGGTAAAGCTCTAGTTACGATATTAGACAAATGTCATATAAATCATTCTTTTTATTAATAAATGTAAATAAATGAAAAGAGGCCAAAAATAATATATACTGCACTATAAAACATTGCTTTCCAGATTAAACTCACATTCCTTGTGAGCTCAGATGTATCTCATGTTCATGCACGGCATGCTCTTATCTGGAAGATGGACAGAGAAAGAAAGTGTGAAACAAAGAATAATGGACATTGTGTTAGATCTTCCTATTGTCTTTGATTATTTTGGACAATATTAGAAAGTGGTTTGGCATGTTTTGGCTCAAATTTCGCAACAGGTTTAAGAAATGCACAGCACTGGATAAACCTGATGTCTTTAAGATCAAGACTTTTCCTCAATCGCAGTCCCAGTTTCTGGCTGTTGTGTAAATGTTTGTGACCCCTTATTCATTTATGCTGTTTTTAGGAATATATTTATCAAACCTAGAAATTTGTACTTTTGTCCCTACTTTTTATTGGTATTTTGCCATTTTAAAGAAAGACAGCACAAGCAAAATATTTGACTAAAAAATGTGTTAGGGTATAAATTTTAAAACCGCTGTTGTTAAACGCATAGATATAAAAATAAGATATAGTCTGTACTTGCCTCAATATTGTAAATGTTTCCATCTTTCACTTGCATGTCCTTGACATTGATTCACATTCCTGAATCTTCAATCCTTCTGACACTTGTGAACGTGGAACTATGGACAATAGAACACCTGAAAAGACTCTGGTTCTCAGCAGAATGACTGAATTATGTTTAAATGAATGAAAGTCATTGCAGAGTGATAGACTGTCCACAGGTGTCTTTACATGTATAGAGAATGCAGGGCTTCAGTTTGAAACAGTACAGTATCACCCTGATCTGTGCCCAGGTCGTCATCTCTTTGTCCTCCCTTCTCTTTGTTACTTTTTCATGTGTGAATCAGAACTCAATTAGGCCTACACCTTTTAGTTACCATATCAAGCCAGTGCTGTATTGTCTCTAAATATTGCAATCATTGAACTTTTTATGGTGGGGCCCATGAAAATACTAATTGTATCTACTACCCAACCATATTGTTTACCCCTATGAATGGAACTGATGCTGCCATAAATATAGCATCCATTTTCTGACTGTAGTTTCTTACACTAGCACTAACTTTATAGGCATGGCATGCAGGTTTTTCCCATAACATTAATTCTCATAGTCTTAGCCCTGAATGAAAGCTCCAAAATGTAGTGTAGCTAGATAATGTCTCCATTCTATAGGTGACCTGGCTGCTTAATTGATTTTGCTTTTCAAGTAGCGTTACTTTTTGTTGTTCTTAACTCTCTCTCTCATTCTCTTCTGACCAGCTCATTTATCATCCACTCTGGCCCACACCTTGCCTAGTCTCTATTTGGAGCAGAGCAGTTCATTATTTTAGCTAGTTTTACACCACGCTGGGCCACAAGCCTGACAGCAAGCTAGTCCCAGATGGATGACTTGAGATGGATCAGTGCCGTAATTGTAATTCTATACTGCACAGACAAATTGAAAGTTTAGAATATGTGTGAAATGTCAGAGGTCTAACAGTGTTCAGGTTACAGATTTGTGGCCATTGAAGCCCATGCACAGGTTATTAGGTGTCACTGTAACAAAGGTGTACATGAAGTCTTCAAGGGATATTAGGACTGTATCGGTTATCATGCGGTTTTTGATTTATTGGTTTTAGTCAGTAATGAATATATTTATCATCTGGTATCAGATATTTAATTTTGAATGCTCATTTCCACTTATTTTTTGGATATCAGATTACTTTTGCCATCATCTACTGTAGCGCAATTTTAAAGGGATAGCGCTGCATTACAGATGTTGTTACGGTCATCGTGATATCATGTGACAATTTTCTGTCAGCTTTAAAATATACTGACACTGCAGTTTAGCTTTCAGTTGAGCTGATGAATGAAGCCAGTGATGTTGTTGTCTTGTGCACCATTACCTACAAAAGCATACTATTGACCAACACCATATTTTTTTTTGTATTCAGCACAAACTGTGCTACAATATTATGTGACCAAGATGGATGTACATGTTTGCATTTTGGTGAGAAAAAAAAAAAAATATTATGCGTGGTTAGTAAGTTTTGGGAAAAAATGTAGCTGAAATAAGGCCATAAAACCCACACTAAATAGTCCTGAATAAGACTTGAGTAATCAGTCTTATAGGCTTGAATATATTTATCATCTGGTATCAGATATTTAATTTTAGATGTATTTACTAAACAATTATGTGAAAATCATTCTGATTACCCATTCACAGAAAACAATATATTGATTTAAATTTTTTAAGACGTGTTTTGTGATTGAAAGTCAATATGCGAGGGAGTGGCAATGGCCATGAATATTAAAATATACTGACACTGCAGTTTAGCTTTCAGTTGAGCTGATGAATGAAGCCAGTGATGTTGTTGTCTTGTGCACCATTACCTACAAAAGCCATGCTTACATACCAAACCAGCCTCTCTGTACATCCCTTTGACAGCTAATCATTCACAATTCTCTTTGAAACATGCTTTACGCGTTAAAGCAGAGTCCTGGCACTGAATATACGCAGCACAGGCTGACGTTTCTGCAGAATTTCTGAGATGTATTCACAGTGAATAAAAATCATCCAGTCATTTGATCAAGTGTGAAGAGCAAATAATGGCTCATCTTTCAGTACATCACAGTTGGCAATTAAGCTTCCCATTCAAACACTGATTACAAAAATCATCTCAGCACAGTCTAAATGTACAGCAGGAGACTCAGTAAAGTAAATCAAGCTTAAAGAGGAGGCACTGCATATATTTTAAAGCCTAAAATAACATTTTTAGCTCTCTCATTTTTAACATGATAGATAAATGCAAACTTTAGTTCCTGTTATTTCTCAGTAGTCTGTTTACATCATAAGGAGACTTTTGTCCATTAATATCATGCAAAATCAACACAGATGTTTTGTAGAGGGGCAACAAAGTAAACAATATACACAGTAATCTCAAGAGTATTTGCACATGCAAGCCACAGTTAAAAATGTGTGAATGTCATTTCATTAACAAAAATGTGGCATTTTTTTGTAAAGAAACAGCACAATCTCACTTCACGTGCCAAATTCTTAAAAAGGAAAACTCTAGCATCATTTGTTAGCAGATGCCACCTGGTTTGATATTTTGAGTCTCCTTTAATGATATTCAAACATTAAGTGTGCCCTACATATCCAAAAGTGTCCATATATGGCAAATGTATATTACAGCATTAGAATGATGAAGTGACATTGATATTGACTGTGCTGAGCTGTTTAAAGAAGTTAACATTAACCTTATGTCTGTGATGGGCTCTTGAACTGGACTGTTTGATTACTAAACATATAATCAGAATGAAATAAAGGTGGAGTTGAAGTGATGCAAAGATGACAGAAGAATTATCACAAGTGTGTGGCAAGCAACCATTTCTATCACACCTGTGTAGTGACTGACAGGGTTAGATAAACATGCTCTAAACTTTCATTAAGAAGTTCGTGGAAAGAAATCATCATCCAGTTCTTCGTCATTATGTTCACATATTACTCTATCCGTGCTTATATTTAAAACAGGGCAGAATGTACTGAATTAAAATGAAGGAATTTTCCGTATTGATTGTTTTAACTCTTTTTGAATTTTGCACTTCATTGTATTGGATTTTACAGTTAATGTAAATGTCTGTAAAATTCATAATGTCCTGGCAGAAAGTTACCAGTACATTTTCAGTTTTTTTTTGTACAGTTTACAATCTGTAGTCAATCAAAATGGAATACATGCTTAAATATACTGTCTAGTGCAGGGGTCACCAAGTTCAGTCCTGGAGGGCCGGTGTCCTGCAGAGTTTAGCTCCAACCCTAATTAAACACACCTGAAGCAGCTACTCAAGGTCTTGCTTGGTATACTTGAAACTTCCAAGCAGGTGTGTTGAGGCAAGTTGGAGCTAAACTCTGCAGGAGACCGGCCCTCCAGGATCAAGTTTGATGACCCCTGGTCTAGTGATTGCTTGTATAGCACTGGTAGCGCTGTGTTATTGATGTTGAAGACAATTCCATGGTAGATTTACTGAATCCAGGAGTCTTGGATTTTCTCTGCATGTTGAGCAACAGTGTCACATGATTTTTATTTTTTATTTGTTTATTTTACTTCTGTAATGTAATGTGTTTCACAGTGAAAGGATATTTAGCAGGTAAAAATGTACAACAGGACTTTTAGTGGTTGTGAATTGATTGTAATGTGAAAAGTCAATGTTACATTCCAGAATGAAGCCAGACCTGAATGCGAGTTTGCTAAAATAATGGCTAAATAGCTAGTTCGATTAGCATTATCAAATAACATTTGCAGTCTCAATAACATTAGCAGAAAGAGAAAGTCATTTCAGAGGAAGAGCAAGTTATTTTATTTTGTTATTATAATCTTTTCTCTTTTTTTCAAAAAAATGTAATATTCTTTATTTAATTAAAGGTAAGGATGATCTTGTTTGTAATAATCACAAAGATCTTTCTAAGCATGATTTAAAATCAAGTCAATGTGAAATTCAATTAGCAACCTATTTTACTCTTGTAATGTTTTTGGAAAGTAAATTTTGGAAAGTCGATTTTGATTTCATTTGGAGAGTTTGTCAATATCTTGAATAACCAGAGAGAAAAATTCTCAGTAATTAACAAAAAGTATTGAATCCCCCAATAGAACGTCCCTAATTAATACAGTGATTTTATTTTAGCCTAGAAGTCTATTTTGGAATACACAAGACAATTTAGTCAGGACGGAGGCAGCTGCCACCCTGGAGCGCATGACGAGGTGAAAAGGCGATGGGGGAGAGAGAGAAACAGCAAGGGGTTTTCTATCTCCTCCACATGCCTCTCCTGCAGCTGCCCTCACGTGTAGCGCAGGTCATTAATTCAGGGAGGAGGGGGCGCCCTACATACCTTTTCTCTCTATATATATATAGCATGCTCTAAATGTCCTCATTAGAGGTGTGATTTATGATGCCCCTACACTCCACCTTCTTTATGTTTGTGCTGCGGTAAGAGCGTCTCAGGCCCTGCATTGCATCTGTTTATGGAGTTTGCTAAAGCCAAAACCGCTCTGACCGAGTAAATCAAATGCAACGCACAGTTCAGCAGAACTCAGCAAGACCACTGTCTCTCCTAGAGAGACTCTGGCCAGCCAGTGAGCGAGCGGATGGATTGCACACAGATGTTTGAAATATTTTAGACGTATGGAGATGAAAACCAGCCACACATTGTAATGTAGCAACGACAAGCATGTTATACGGGTAATCTGAAAACCAGGATGACCTGCCAGAAATGTTACGCACTGAAAACAATATGTTCTCAAGTTCACTTTACAGAAACTAGTATGCTGATGTTTTTCAGAGTGGGAGATTGAGTCTGATGGCCTGTGTGCAGCAGCTATTCGGTGCCGTGGTTTGTGAGATGAGGTTCCATCTGTTTGAAACAAAGTTAGGCCAGACAGAGACAGACCGAGAAGTTGTTCCCATGTTTACTGTCTTTATCTGTATTTATTGCAAGTGAGAACCATTTGAACATTTGTGACCCTGGAGCACAAAACCAGTCTTAATTAGCACGGGTATATTTGTAGCAATAGCCAACAATACATTGTGTGGGTCAAAATGACTGATTTTCCTTTATTGCCAAAAATTATTAGGATATTAAGTAAAGATCATGTTCCATGAATATATTTTGTAAATTTCCTACCGTAAATATCAAAACCTAATTTTTTTATTTGTAATATGCATTGCTAAGAACTTCATTTGGACAACTTTAAAAGTGATTTTCTAAATATTTAGATTTTTTTTTTGCACCCCCAGATTCCAGATTTTCAAATAGTTGTATCTCAGCCAGATATTGTCCTCAGTTTAAAAAAAAAAAAAAAGACCCTTATGACTGAGTTTGTTTTCCAGGGTCACATTTCTTGAAGTAACTATCCCTAGTTCTTCTTAGATGATGTTATGTTCCTGTTTTAACTGTAGTATCCTGCATTTCAATTGACTTTTTTCATTTTGGGCTCATCTAATAAGGGTTCATCTAAAAAACAAACAAAAATATATGGATGAAGATGATATGTGGATATAATATGAAGTTGCTCCTATATATAGTACACACACACACACACACACACACACACATAGTCTTTTTAAGTCTTTTATGCTCACCAAGACTGCAGTTATGTGATCAAAAATACAGTAAAAACAGTAATATTGTGAAATAGTATTACAATTTGAAAAAGCTATTTTCTGTTCAGATATATTTAAAATGTAATTTATTCCTATGATGCAAAGCTGAATTTTCAGCAGCCATTACTCCAGTCTTTAATGTCACATGATCCTTCAGAAATCATTCTGATGTGCTGATTTGGTGCTCAAGAAATATTTCTAATTTTTATTATTGTTTATAATATAATAAAAGATACAATTTATAAGAGCTTGTACATGAGCTTGAAGAGAATATATCTTATATGAAATTTGTTTTACAACATTTGATCAATGCAGTAAAGATAAAATAAACTGAATTCACCATTCATCACATATTCTCTGAAAACGGGTCTTATAGTCTTACACAATTTAGTATAATATTTTCTCTTGTTTTAAAGATGTTTTTTTTTCTAGAGAACAAGACAAACCAATTAAATGTGTTTTTGAGCATTTGATTGACTTGACATAGCAACCTATATAACGCTGTTTTCCGTATCTCTCAAAATATTTTTCATTATGATAGTTGAACAATGATTTGTCATTGGCATCAACAAAGTGTTGCTGTAATCTGAGTTCTTAGTGTTGTGAGTGATGATATAGCACGTTTCAAATAGCTCCACTGTCAGCAATTAGCATCCCCAGCACACGCTGTGAGTGCTAGCACATTCAGATAGCCTTTCACCTGCACTAAGAGGGGAAGAAGAACTGATTAGCTTTTTAATTGTCTGATTAAGATCGAACGTGAGCTGACTACCATGCGGTGTAGTGCAAATTACGAGCAAGGATATGAGAAGGTAGCTCATTACTTTTCACACAGGATTACTTTTCATTCAAATAAGCATTTCTGCTCTGTAAAAAAGACAAATATGCTTAAGATATTAAAATCCACTATGAAAGAATAATGAGTTCTAAGCCTTTAATCTTTTGACTGCTTTGAATTTATATAAGCCTTTGTTTGATATTCTGTCTGATTACATAAAGCTGCAGTTGAAACATATTTGAAGGTGGTGGTTTGTAATGTAACCTGCTGAGGAAGAGAGTACTGACAAAAGATATTTTGGTGGAGTTGATGGTTTTTGTGATTGTCCCAAGGTGTCCGTATGGGAGGGTGGCCAAAACATGCCAATGAAGGTTTAACCCAAAAGAGCAATGTAGGATTAAACACAGAAGAATCAGACACAGCTGTGATGGAGGAAGAGATTTTGTGGTCCAGTGCCACCAAGACAAATTTTGGAAGCCAAAATTCGATGCTATTTTGTGTGGTTCAAATGCAACACTCCTTTTGCCTCAAAATACAGTGAAATATGGTGCTAGCATCAGTAGGACTGCTTTTCATCATCAGGGACTGGACATCTTGTTAAAATAGAAGAATGTGTCATCTGACTAACCCCGACAACCTTCAGTAAATCTCTAAGATCAAAAAATGGTGTGCAGGAATAGGCCTGAAGAGTGTATGAAGCTAGTAAATACTTGTCATTGCTTCACAAGGTAGCACTTGAAATATATTGAAATGTGGGGATTGAAGATAAAATGACATGGTTAAAATAAATAGGATAAATATGATGGTATTGTGCAATTTGTCCTATGGAGTCTTAATGAGGGGTGCTAAAAACATCAAATTTAAAATATTGAAAATGTGGCTAAATTAGTAGACCTCATTGTTCAACTTGACTAGTCAAACTTTGAAAGCTTTCGCTACTGAAGACATTTTATATGTCCATTTTTGTGATTTAGTATGCATTTAGTATTATTTAGTAGTGATGCTACACCAGAAACCATAGGGCCTTTTGCACCGCGGGAACCTTTTCATAGTACCTGAACTAATTGTGGAACTACCCACTTTTTGGCGTGTTTGCACCGCAGGAACTAGGAACGGTTTTAAGTTCTAGGAACTCTGTCTGGAGGAACTAAATTAGCTCCTACTTCAGAGTAGGGTCTAAAACAGTTCTATACGAACTATCAGTGACGTAAGTGTACGCTGATTGGCCAAACGCACGTGAAACACCGGCTACCCGGCATTTTTAAAAAGCCATGTAAACATATTTACTCCACGAACATGGAAAACAGCGATAACGGCATTTACCTGTTGTCTGCAGTGTTGTTCTTTTCTCAGCTTCGATGATGTGTAACGCAAGTTGTCAAAAAAAATTTGTTTCTGAGCCCAACTTTTTGCTCTTGCAATCATGTAAATTGTGCTTTTACATTACATCTCCGTTATCACGAAACCCATGACACACAACAAAAACAGCTCTGATCACGGCGTCCTCCATTCACCGGTTGTCGACGTTTGTTAATGCCACGCAAAAAGACATCGCTGTCGGCCGCTTCAGAGTTCCTGCTGCCCTATGCAAATGCAACCAAGAAAACGGCCCGAGGGAGCAATTGGTTCTCTAGGAACTACCCTGCTGGCTAGTTCCTAGAACTACGCGGTGCGAAAGCCCCTCATCTCTCTCACTGGTTTACCCAGAGTCTCAAAGCTTCCTGACTGCCCCTCTAGTCCTTTGAAGATTGATTGGTGGAGATGAGGCTCTTGTCCAGCTCTTCTGGCTCACAGCAGACATGCACAGCAGGAGCCGCACCGCCAGCAGTCACTAATGAGACTATTAATGGACTGTCACATCCATAAACGACCCATTACTGATACCCAATCACTGACTTTATATATAACCACCATAGATTCACTCCTGATGGTTTGTTTAATCATTCACCCGATAGTCTGATCATTAACTATACTGTACAATTCTCAGACAGGTCCGTTCCCATGCTTTTCCTGAGACCCAATACTTTAAACATTCGAGAATTCCCATATGGAGTTTATTTGTAGTTTCTTTATAGGTACTGAGTCTCTTTTCAATGGGGTTTAAACTTTTTTTAATACCATGGAGCCACAAATATGATCTCCTTGAGAATTATCACCTCACTAAAAATAAATAAATAAAATGTCTTTTAAAATAAATACTGTGATATCATAAAGACAATAGATTGTTATTAGAAATGAAAATATATAGAAATTGTTATTAAACATTTGGGTTTTTTCTTATATTTTATTTATATATCATATTTAATTTATGATATATATTTAAATAATTATGAGTATTCATTTAATTATTTTACACTGTTTTCCCTGACATTTTCTACTGACTCCCTAGTGGTCCCTCGGGGTCCCAGTTCCCCATCCAAGCAGATGTTTGCCTTATGTTACGTCACTAATGTAATACAGTGTTTCCACAACACCTTAAATTCTACCTTGCTTTTCTCTTCTGATTTGTTTGTACCTCTCCTCTCTCCCTAAATTTGTTTGACTAGTACTGTCCCATATTCAAGTTTTTGCCTAATGAAGATAAACTAGGTAATTACGGTTTTGGCAGAGTGGAAGTATGCAGTGTTATATTTATCCATTTTGACAGTATTGGGTCGGATGTGTAAGGACACTCTGAATCTATAGGATAGAATTTCCCGGGTAGTTCCTCTTCGCAACAGCTGCTATCTGGGACAGTCTTCTGTGGGACAGGTCCTCAGGTGATGTGCTGCAGATGTGGCTAGATAGAGCAATCTATTTTCTCTTTGACAGTGTTTAAAATATATAGCACAAGCATCTTCAAGCTTAGAAATAGCACTGTTAGTGACAGGCTTTCTGCGGAGCATTACCAGCAAAAGTGAAATAAAACTTAGTTGTATAAATACCCCCTTTTAAAATTCATTTTATTTCATGAAGCTAAATAGTTTGTCTTATATACTTATGGTTAAAGGTGAAGCATGTGATTCTTTACCACTAGTAACACCAAAAGGAACTGCATTCTGTCTTTTTCAGATAACATCATTGCTTCAACCAATGGTTTGAGTTTGAGATGGTAAAACCTTTAAAAAAAGTAGTTATATTTGCAATTCTGTTTTGCACAAATATTAAACACTTCACCTTTAAGGTGACCAGTATACACTTGAGTGTGAAACTTCAATTAACTGCTCCTAAATTAGTGTGGTATTGCAGGTAGATAGCTTTTGATATGTGGCAAATAACTAATGGGGGACTCTTGGGAATGATGATCGGTACTTTCTGTGGCTCTCTTTGGGTCATATGCACTATAGAGGCCTTGTTATTCATTACTTAGAAGTGACTAAAATACTACTGAGAAATACATAAGACCCTTTCCATTAAGGATGCTGCCCATTACAGTATCATATTTGAGTAAATCTTTAATGAGCATTATTGTTGGGTGATAAGTGCATCCAGTGACAAAAAAGTTGCCCTACTTTTCCATTCATTTATAGTTTATTTTGTAATTTGACCTCATTCAAGATAATTTTGCATCTGCAAACAGCATCCCCTGAAATAGCACTGCAGTAAAAAGAGTAAAGTTGCATAATCTGTCTTAGTCATGTTTGCTCTCTGTGAAATTACTTGAACATCAGGACAAGCACCTACGGCTCTTTCTTTGTAGAGAGAGGTCCTTTGCCATAATGCGTCCTTGTCTTTCAGCTAAATTTTTGTGCTGTTTTATTGTAAAACACTGAGTATTTAAGGCATGTTTATCTCTAGGGTCTGGGCATTTAACATCATGCTAGAGGCTTTTTGCTTTATGACATGCACCATGTTGTCTTTGTAGATATAACAAAGAGGGGATGAAGAACCTGGTTATGTAATATGTAGTTTTTGGAAATGGTCATTGGATTTTCTTGTACATTTCATAATAAAGGTGATAAAAGTGATGGTGCAGACGTGCTTTGGGCTAGTGCAGTAGCGCATAGAAACCTTATTATTCATTAGACGTGTCTAAACTGCTTTTTCTATTTATGCTTGACTAAATATATATGGAGGAAGAGAGAGAAGAGATTTTTGTGGAAGCCATGATACACTGCCATATGTATGTATATTTATATAATATTCATTCTGTTTAATAGATTTTAAACTGCTTGATATTTTTGTGGAAACTGCAATAATTTTTCCACAATTATCTGATGCATAGAAAGTTCAAAATAACAAAATTTAGTATGTATTGTAATCTCAAACTCAAAAGTCATGAAAGTTGACTTTGGTCAAAATGTGTGTAAAGCTTGATTGTTACATAATGTATTTTTATACCACTAGGATAATAATCCACAAGTCACCACATGTGCATTTTCAATCTCAGTGAGGGACTGTCTCTTTAATGGGGTCTCTTGCAGAGGTGCCTTGGGCTCTCTGGTGCAACTGCATGCTGTGACTTTCACATTCATTACATAGAAATGCCTAAAATACTTCTGCAGAGTATCTCAGACCCTCTTGTGTTAATATAAATGTTTAAGGAGAATTATAGTTATTCGTGCAATGAAACTTAATGTAAAATGTAAAAGCAATGTTCTTTTTTTAAGAGATAGAGTTTGTGCCTATATCATCAGTATATTCTTTCTCATGCATATTTTATTTTTTATTCTCTGCACGTATACTGATGTGTTTCGATTAGCCGTGTTCATCTGAGCATGATGTCGTCACTGTTCTCCTCTGGTCTCTGTGGTTACGTCACATCTCCATAGTAACTTCCTGCCTCCCCCCCGTGCATGTGTGTGTGCAGTGTGCATTCTGGCTCGCTGCACAGGTAATACCATTTCTGTGCAGCATGTCAGAGAGAAACACAATATTTCCAGTGAAGCTGGCACAATGAGCCAGAGCTTTGCTCACTCTAATGGAACTCCTACTTTCCTCTTTATCATGCGTTTGAGGATAGAACCTACATGGTTAATTACTTAGCCAATGAGTTGCGTTTTAGCCCTATAGAGTGAGAAATAAAGACTCACTAAACATTTGGGGTACTTTGGTGTGCAATAACAGCATGTGCCTTAGCCTATTTACTAACCAACCACAGTCCATTTTAACGTTTATTTAACATTTAACCATTGGCATTCCTTTCTGAACTTTATTCACAAACTCAACGCTATTTGCTTTCTGAAATTAACATTGAATTTTATTTAAAAGAGGTGATCATTTTCAATTGATCATGTCAGTAGGTATTATTAGAATCAAATGATATACAAATGATGAAGATGTATAAGCACACTTTTACCATTCAGATTTATAATTTTCAGCATTTAGATTCATTTATGGTACCATTTTATTGCTGATTTAAAATACTGAAGCAATCTGTTTTTCTCCATTCAGTTTGATAGGCAATTTACTTCCCAGTTAAAGACCAGGTATTTACCAAGATTTACTATTAATAGAAATACTAAAAAGTGTGCAATGTATCAGAATAAGTCCCACCTCCTAAAAAAAAAGAGGCAGTCGCCAACTGGTAAAGTCATTGTGTCACTGCAACTGCTGTTAGAAACTCCAGTTCCCATAGAAACAGTCAGTGTCCTGAGACACACGCTTGGGACTGCACATGCGCATTGGCTGGACCAACTTGAAATATGAATTTTTAAATGCTATTTGAGCAAAAGAGATAAAATTTAAGGGATAGTTCATGCCAGTATTGTAGCTGATTTGAAATACACGATTTAAACGTGAATTTGGAAAGTTTTTGAGATGAGCTGCCCAGAGGCATTGCAAATATGGCCACCGAGTGAAATGACTTTTCTCGAAAGGGACTTTTACTGACTAGCCTCAAAGGGACTTTGGCCATAGTCTGCTGCATCCTCCACAACCCAACACTCAGAACTGGCCTGCAATATCAAGAACTGCAGCGTGCAAAATTGCATTTAGCATAGATTTTGTGAGCACATTTGTGCCGCTACCTAATTTGCATAATTCCTTTAGTGAATCGGGCGCTAAAACAACAGAGACAGCATGTTCAAATAAGCGGCACGATGAATTCCCCTTTGAAAGATGGAGGGATCATATACCGATGAAGCATCTGTGTGGCTCAGTTTTGTGCTTCGCTTGCTAGTCTCTCATGTCCTGGACAGATCGCTGCTGTCTCTTTACTATGAGGAAGACGCTAAGGTGTCACATTTTCCAAAAGTGTCACAACCGTCTTCACTTCACTACATGATTCTTTTGACATCTCAGGGGGTGATGAATTATTAAACAGTTTCCACTAGGAATGTCAGTGTCTGGATCGGTTTTTCCTTTTTTGTCTTTTTGTTGATAAAGACAAACTCAAGTTTCCTATCGGTGCCGAAGAAGAACAGAGTGTTCTGACACTCCTTACAACCGTATCCCAGTTCTGTATCACCGTTCCCGTCACATCACAATGTCAAAATGCGTCACGTCATAATGCACCCCACAGCCCCGAAGCCCCATGAGTGCTGTTTTTTGATAAATATAGAGGTTTTATTTATAGCGACTGGAGCGGTAAGTGAAAGGAGTCGCGCAGGAAGACGGTAGAGCGGAGTGGAGTAAGGGCAGAGACGCTTGAGGACAGAGCGACCCAGATGACAGCGCTGCCAGAATAATCACCCCCTCCCAGACCAGACAAGCCCGGGCCGAGGCGCTGCCGCAGGAGCGTTCGCCACGTGATGTCATTTTTATTACGCCTCGGCTTCACTCCGCACCACAGACGGCCCTCATGAATATTCGCCAGCTGACTTCCGGGGCTCTGCTGCTCACAGTAACACAAATGAGAAGTGGAGCCTGTGAGAGTTTAACAGTATGTAACACATTCTGGCTCACTGTGTCCCTGTGAATGCAGTGTGAATAGGAGATATCACACAATAATACTGGGCTGGACCGGTCAAACCTGCCCAAAACAAAACTGCGATGAGCCCAACTTAGAGCCGTGAGTGCGAGACTCAGCTGTGTTGAGGATTTTAGTTTGTATAATAACACTGGATAATAATAGATTGGGAAAAAGTTTGTAATTCTTACTTTGACATTCAAGGCCCATGCATTTCCAGTGGCCATCAGTCATTTTTATATGTTCAGAAAGGCAGATGTTTCGTTAGCCATCTCTGGTTTCGAGTCTCTTGGAGGTTTGTGGATGCAAGGGACTACTTAATAAATGTAAATGACGGTCACACTCACACTGTCTTTTCCATGTGAATATGTATTTGTGCTGTCCAAATTACATTCAGTATACAAACTGATCTGCATTCTCTTTTACATAGTAGTTATTTGCATTAAGTGAACCCCAGAAAAAATGCTTGGATACACAGTCAGCTTTGCAATATGTTTAGACTTAATAAATGCATTGATTTGATCAAAAGTGACTACAAAAAGTTCTCTTTCTATTTTTTTCTATTCAACAAAGAACTGGAGTAATGGCTGCTGGAAATTCAGCTTTGCCATCACTGGAATAAATTACATTTTAAAATATATTGAAATAGAAACCAGCTATTTTAAATGTAATGATATTTCACAATAATGTATTACTATATTTTTTTTAATCTAATATGCCTGAGAATAAGAGTCTTCTTACCAACCCTGAATGGCAGATAAGACATAAGAGGTAAAAAAGTGCCAACTTAATAGAAAGTAATTGTTTTTTAGACTTTTAATACTGTCATATATTTATTATCATTTGTGTAATTTATTTATGTTTTATAAATGGGTCCCTTGTAAGTTGATTGTAATATTTGAGGGTTTGTTTCAAATAAGACAATTTGTCATGTCATTTGCAACGGAAATAGGTGAATCTAGTCGTGATTAATGACGATGATTTTTCGACATGTTTTACAGGTTATGGCATCTCCAGTCTCTCATCTGAAGATAGTGAGAGGTGGGAAAGCCGCAGGCTGCTGCAGGACTTTGACATTGACAGCAACTACACTGATGAAGTGCAGGTTGGGCCCAATGCTGAAAAGAACTGCACACCACCTGGTAAGAGGTTTAGCACCACACACACACATAAAAAACCTCACACAGTCTACCAGCTCTTTTGGTTCAATAGCACGGATGAAACAGGAAAGTTATTGTTATTTTTCTAAGGAACTTAGTATGCCAGATGACTAATGTCACAATGGAAGCAACACCTCAATATGATTAAGCAAGGAGTCAGCAAGAAGTTTCACTTCTGAAAATCAGTTTTTACGGGTAGAATTTCCATATTGGAAAGTGTATTGGATTGTGAACTAGGTTCTATGAACCTTAAGATCAAATGATGTTTTCTAAAATGAAATGGCTATTCTCATGTCTTTTATTTGTTCTCCTCTATTTTGTGAGTCCACAGAGGTGTTAGTCCTGTATCAGGACTATCAGTAAGTCAGACACTAACTCTTTTGTTGCGTATGAGTGAGTAATCTCGCTGACACAGACTTTGCTATTGTTTCTCTTGGGACTCACTGGCTAGAGAACATAATGTGTATTTCAAACCATAGAGACCTGTGAGCTGTGACCAGTTCAAAGGTTAACAGTGGGTTTCTGGGCAAGGTGAAGACCGGACACGTCACCTATAATGAAGACATTAAGGCTTATAAAAGTATTACTGCTCTAAGACAAGTCAACTGAACACAACTCTGTCAGCTGCTATGGCTGAGTTTGATGTGAAATGTGATTAATGTCTGTACAAGATCCCATGGTAAACACATTCACACCCACTTTTAATTTCTGACAGAATTAGTATAAACAATTTGACGTTTCCAGTCTGTTCCTCATTATTTTTCCTCATTGTTATTCATTGTTTATTTGCACGGTTGGTGTAGATCTACTGTGTAATTCGATGCACTAGGCTACATTGTGCTCCACACTCTTGGACAATGTGAAGAGGCCAATTAGAACAGGTCTGAGGGAGAGGCGAGGATGAACAAAGGGGTCATCGATACTGTGTGGGTCTATTGATTGACCGTCTCCCTCTTCTTTCAAAGCTCTCCTCTTTCCCCACTGCAATGCATTTACCGTAGACGGGATCAACCACAGCACACTGTTAGTATCTGATTCCACTTCACTGCTCAGTTTGCTTGTTGTTTAGGAACTTCATACATGGGCTATATGTTTTTAGTGGCACCAAAAATATTTGGACAACTTTGCCACATTTAATAATGTACAAATTCCTTTATATTATATAACAAAATATCAAATCCTCAAATCCACAGGCATTCATTCATTCATTAAAAAAGTGTGTGTGTATATATATATATATATATATATATATATATATATATATATATATATATATATAGATAGCATAGACCGTAATAGCAAAATTAGGAATTTAAGTGTAAAACTAAAAACCATTTGATTTCAACTGAAAAAATAGAATAATATATACACAACCATTTAAAGGTTTGGGGTTGGTACATTTATTTTACTGTGTTTGAAAGAAGGTCCTTATGCTCACCAAGCCTACATTTATTGATAATCAAAAATACAGTAAAAATAATACGGTATGTTAATACAGTAATGTTGTGAAATATTTTTACAATTTAAAATTCTTTAAATTGTAATTAAGTCTTTTCACACTTTTGATCAATTTAATACTTTCTTAAAATCTTATAAAAGTCAATAATAAAATAATAAAACTATTAATTTCTTTTGAAAAAAATCTTGCTGATCTCAAACTTTTTAATGTTATTGTAGATTCAAAATAAGACAAAAATTGGATAAGTAATGCAAAAATGGCTAAAAAAAAAAAGTTAATTGTTGAAATTATTCGATTTTTATTTGTAGGCAGAAGCCACGTAGTTTGAAATTTTGGTCTCTAATGCAGTTAATGCATATATTTTTAGCGTCCAAATACTTTGGGGCCACTGTATGTCATAAATACTGTTATTTTATATGCGTTGGCATGACTTTTATATTTTATATGTGGTTAAAGTAGAAAAGAGGAGTGTTTTAGGCTTGAGGGAAACACTTAATCTGCAGTGAATACAGAGGAATGTCAAGTCTTATGGATGGTGAGATAGAGCAAAACTTATGATTTGACATCTGTCCAGAAATAAAACAGAGCAGGAGGTCATTTTCCATGGGGAGCCATTGTATGTGCAGTGAGCTCAGTGAGTAACGGCCCAGCTCTGCTGTTATGAGGTGTAAAGGGAGCAGCTTTGCGTCCGTAACACAGCGTGGCCTGCCTGCTTTTGTTTGTGTTTTTCGGATTTGGGTGAATGTTTCCAAGTGGGGTCCTGGTGTTTTAGGAGGCTGTGTTTCTTGCCAAGCATCTCCTTGATCTCGCCGTTAAAGAGCGAGCTGTGCTCTTAAGCTCTCGCTCGTGTCCAGATGCCCGCTCCCCCACCCGTCTCCAACACCAGCCTGGCGCCTTGGCACAGGTTGAGGGTTTCCTTACTCTGCTGTTTAAAACTATTCTTCCTTTAATACAGCTGTAGAAGTCTGCACATTACACTAGAGAATAAGTCTTGCTCATCTCCTGATATTCAAACCTGGTTTTTACTACACATACACAAGTGTTGGGAATGACAACACTGTTTAAATGTATGAATGAATGCCCTAAATTATCATCACAGAGTGTGAGAATCAATCTCAAACAAGAAACTTGGGTCCCACTTTATATTAGGTGGCCTTAACTACTATGTACTTACATTTAAATTAATTATTTGATACAATGCACTTATTGTGTACATACATGTTTTTACATTGTACTTATATTTTTAAAAATACCTATATGTAGTTACATCTGTAATTACATTTATAATTACACTGTTGTCCCATCCCTTACACCTTAACCCACCCTTAAACCTACCCATTCCACCAAACCTGTCCCTATAACCTTACCCATGTCCCACCTCAGTAGCAGCAAAAGTGTTTTGCAATACAATATTACCACAATAAGTACATTGTACTTATTTTCTGATGTAAGTACATAGTAGTTTAGGCCACCTAATATAAAGTGTGACTGAAACTTGGACATCAAGAGTTTAGGCTATTTTTGACAAAGTGATATTAGACTGGAGACCCATTATGATGCTGTTAACAAAAAGAACTTGTTTTGCCCTTAATATTACTACTATATTCACCAAGTTTGCATTAAATTAATTAAAAGCGATACTAAAGACATTTAATGTGTAATATTAATATTTTCAGCATTTATTAAAAAAATTATTTGAACTTTCTATTGAACTTTGCTTTGAACTTTGATTCCTGATCATGGTTTCCACAAAAATATTAAGAGCACAACTGTTTTCAACATTAATAATAAGAAGAAGAAATGTTTCTTGTGCCGAATCAGCATATTAAAATGATTTCTCAGCTTTGCTGTAACAAGAAATATGTATTGTATAATATATTTTTGAATAGAAAGCCCTGATTAAATTTTTTTCTTTGTTTTTACTTTGTCATCAAATAAAAAATAACATTTTCATAAATGTTTTAATTATCATAATATTTAATAGTTATTTCATAAATTATAATAATTTTATTCCTCACAATGCATGCTCTCTCTTTCTCTCCTTTTATTGGGCTTTGCAGGCAGAATCTCCCCCTCTCAGCATTCTTTCATCCTTAGTGTACATATAGTTATTTAATTTTTCATGTGCTCTCCCGTGAATCTTCAGGAGTTCTGCCTGTGCACAAATCCTCCTCGGCACTTCCTGAATATTCACAAATGCATCATAACAATCAGACAACCCGTCATTAGCTTGATTACTGAAGCTAATGAGCTGTTAATTATCTCTTCATCCATCAACTCCTATTGTCTGTCACACGGTATTTAATGTTGCTCAAGCGTTAACAGTGACTGACTGGAAGCCATGATAATAGATTATGACCTTTGAACCAATATTGGCAATTAACTTTACCTAAAAAGTTTACCCACTGGAATTGATTTTTTGACAAATCATTGATTCAAGTTAAATACTTCAATATAGTCATTTGATAAAAATAAATGATCGATCTGAACAATTACAGCTAACCTATAAATTCTAATTCACCCTTAAAGTGTTTGCATTTGCCATTTTCGTATATCTTATTATATTGTGTTGACTTCCTCTAACTGAAGTGTGCTCCTGTTTTTGTATTTCTATGTACGCAGTTGGACATTTGGCTAGCAGATGAGTCATGTGACCTGACCTTTGAGAGCAGTGCTGACGACATTAGGCTTACAGCAGAGAGAGTGTGTAGGACTGCTCAGCTGAAATGTGACTACACATGGAGGCTCGGGCAGATGATTAAATTGCCTGCTCTCACCTTTTTTCACCTGTCTATTTTCTCTTTGTTTCCTTATTGTGGTTGCCATGCTGATGTCTGGAGGACCACAATATGGTTTTTATTTTTTAGTGCTCAGCCGAAATATTTTCTTTTTACATTTCTGTTGTTTAATCACATGAAAATTCTATGAATAATCTAAAATACTTTAAAGACATAGTTCACCCAAGTAATATTAACTAAAATTAAAACATAAAAAAAAAAAAATCATTACTTGAAATAAAATAAACAATAACAGAAATAAAATAAACTTATTTTATTTCAGCTAGTTGCCAAGGCATAATTTCTCATTTTAGTTTAGTTTAATTTGAAGTACTAAAATAACTAAATTATAAATAAACATTAAAACTGATGAAAAACACTGTTTTACCCAAAAATAAAAATTCTGTCATTATTTACTCACCCTCATGTCATTCCAAACCTAAATGACTATATTTATCTTTATTTCTAAGAATGTGTTGACTGTTTTTGGCCATTCACTGAAAAAAAAAATTACCTCACTGACTTAAATTGTACAGACAGAAAAGCCACAGCACTGTGGGTTTGATTATAAATGTACAAAGTCACATTACACAAGTCTAAATGTGCCCAAAAAGAGGATGCAAAGACAATAGCAAAGAATACAGTCACATAACAGCCATGAGACAGAGAAGGGACACCGGAAATGAATAGAGATGTCCAGAAAGAACAAGAAACAGCGATTAATCAGTGGGACGCCCATGGCTACCCTGCACACACATTCACAAAACACACACACTTATATAGAAAACAAACACGGCACATTATGAAAGATGAACATTCAGCATGCAGCACACAGCTTGGTCATTTAACCACTTTCTACCACTTGAACTTTCTACAGCTGTTTATGGAAAGCTGCAAAGCGAATTAAGTTTCCCTTTTTGGTTCTGCACAAATAATAAAAGCCTTTATCCTCCTCAGTAGTGAACATTTTGTCATGGGAGAGAGTTTTTTCCTCTTGTGTCAGTCATATTCGTGTTCCTCTAATCAAGCAGAACTGCTTACTTGTCAAACCTCTGCATTTATTCTACAGTGTCCACTGAAGACACATGGAAGCGGTCAGTGTTCTCATAGGAACTCCTGATTTGGACAGTGCTTTTTGTACATCGTGTTGTGTGCTCTTAAATGGCCTTTGTTTACAGTTTACACCTCCCTCACCTCAAAGGCTCAGTTTCAGATGTCTTTCTCTAGCTATTTGAGCTGCATTTGCACAATCAGAGTAGAGAAAGCACTGAAAATGTGCTTACCGTGCGCTTTACCGAAACGCCAATATTGCAGTTATAAACACAGCTTGTCTCTCTCTTTTGCACTGTCACTCACTCTTTCTCTCTGTTTCTGTGTTTGCCTGTCTGTTTCTCCATTTTAGTCCTTGCTCCTACAGACATACACACACTATGAATGCACCATATAGCATATTGGTTATTGACCGTTATTAGACTTTTTCTTTTTAATTTACACTACAGTTCAATAGTTTGGAGTCGGTTAGAATTTTTCATGGTTTTGAAAAAAGTCGCTCAACAGGTGTGCATTTATTTGATCAAAAATACTATAAAAGCTGTAATATTGTGAAATATTATTACAATTTTAAAAAGCCATTTTCTATTTTAATATATTGTAAAATATAATTTATTCTTGTGATGGCAAAGCTGGATCTTCTACAATCATTACGCCAGTCTTGAGTGTCACATGATCCTTCAGAAATCTTTCTAAAATGCTGATATGGTAGTAAAAAAAAAAAACAGATAAAAAAACATTTTTATTATTATCAATGTTGAAAACAGTTGTGCTGCTTAATATTTTTTGTGAAAACTGTGATAATTCTTTTGGTTAATAGAATATTTGAAATAATAGCGTTTATTTAAAAATATCAGTATTTAGTAGCATTGTCAATGTGTTTACTGTTACTATTGATCAATTAAATACTTGCTGAATAAAAATATTAATTTCTTAAAGTATCATGCAGACCCTACTAGAGACCCTACTTAATCAGTCAGTATTTAATTTTGCATGTTCACTTCTATTTTTATTTTTATCTTACTTTTGCCGTCATCTAACATTCAGGTTAGTCTTTAAAACACTAATAATCTAATAACACTGTAAATGTAATCTTAAGCAAATATCAACATTTGTGTGCTGCACATTTGAATGTGATTGATTTTCGATTGTAAATGCTTTTGTGTTTATTCAGACAAAATTGTACAATTGTACAATTTTTTTTAGCAACAATAATCAATCTGCAAGATGAAAAATTGCAGCCTGTGCTATTAGTGGGTGCGTTTTATTCTTGTTTTAATTATTTATTTATTGTTATTATTTTTTCCCTATACTGGGTAGAACATGAGAACATCTCCATGGAGACCCACAGATCTACTTCCACTTTGCTTCAAAGCCATATGCTTTGGTCCAGCCTCCCTCCTGCCACAAGTACAGAGCGGAGAAAGAGAACCCTTAAGACGCTTTTTTGTTTCCATGTTTTACCTTACCCATGCTTTTTCTCGCCGACTCTCTGAGCAACCATCAGACAAACAAGAAACTCAAAGTAAAAGCGCATCACTCAGAATAAACAGAGGCTTTCTCAGGAGACGTTCCCTGGTGGCTCAACCTGGATCTTTTAGACACGCTCAAACAGATATTTGTTGCCCTCTTCACTGTGACTAACCAGGTTTTTCCTGTGACTCTGCTCCCTTTGAGGAGAGATTTCTGGGAAATGCTGAGGCAGAGGATATGAAAAAAGAGAAATGCTTCATGCGAGCATGATTCCCAGAGGGGATGTTGTTTCTTTAAGTCCAGGCAGGCTGGAGTTTGTTAAAGGTGTGGAAACTCTGGTTGAAAAGGATGTTGCCATGTGGTTGCTAAGGTGTTTTTAATGAGTGTTAGCATGTGGCTATGCTGTTGCTCAGATTAATCTGTCCCAAAGTCTGTATGATATTCTCATCCCTAGATTTGTCACTTTTCAGTGTCAGTTTATGGTTATATTTTCCACTTTTTTTCATATTTACCAGGCAAGAATCATAAATTCCACTTATCATCTCCTCTCACATATGGGATGATTTATGCGGCAAAGTAATTATGTATATTTATAATATAATTATGATTTTAAAAATGTGTTTTGGGGTTGGTACGATTTTTTTATGTTTTTTGAAAGAATTCTCTTATGCTAACCAAGGCTGCATTTATTTGATCAAAAATACAGTAAAAACAGTAGTATTGTGAAATATTATTACAATTTAAAGCTGTTTTCTGTTTGAATATATTTCAATATGCTGATTTGGTGCTCAAGTAACTTTAATATTATTACCAATGCTGAGAACAGTTATGCGGCGTATAACTAGAAAGTACAGCAAAAAGTACAGCATTTATTTGTAATTGAAATCTTTTGCATAGATGTCTTTACTATCACTTTTGATCAATTTAATGCATCCTTGCTGAATTGAAGTATTAAAAAAAAAGAAAGAAAAATCTTACCTTCCCCTGTCTTTTTAGTATTTTTGTACTTCCATTATTGTTCCATTCTGTTTTGTGTGGGAATAGTCTTGTCCTTTCATTAAAGCGTTCTACATCACATTACCAGCGTGTGTGTTTGGAGTTAAATAAAGCGTGCATGTAAGTTGAGTGTGTGTTTGATTGTGGTGTTGTGATGTAACTCTAAATAAAGAATGGCCTGCGGACAGTATGACAGGCTGAGGACAGTGGTAATGTAGATTCAGGAGGATGCGCTGGCCCGAGGAGCTCTGTCACATGTAGAAGAGAAGGTCAGAATGTGCAAGACTGTGTGTCCGTATGCGCACATGAGGGAAGATGTGCACATTTGTACAGAAAAAATCAGAAATGAGGATGACAGGTGCAGTATTTTAAAGCAAATAATGCAAAGAAGGTTTTATGTTATGTTACAGGTATCTATAATTGCAATTTGTATTATAAATTATTATAAAAGGAAATATTAGTCAAGTGCTGAAGTGTTTAATTTCATTTTTATTATTTTTTTTTATTCTGTACTTATTATTGAATCTGAGTTACCTGTTTTACTTGGAACTGTTTGATATATTTTGGCAAGACTGATATGAAAGTTGCTTGTATATTATCTCCCGCTATCTGAGCACTTTGATGTCTGTATGCATTGGTTCACCCCTGAAAATGACAGGATGACTAGATGCACACAAACACATTGTTCACACACATGAATTAGCTCAAATTAATGCAGATGGATTCTCTTACTTTCTGGATGTACACAACCTAACAAGACTTTACATGTCGTGAGACTTAACTACACAGAAAGAAAGACGACAGTAAGAAAAGGTTATTGTATTGAGTCCAAAAATGTTCATCCCTTTATTA
The DNA here is from genome assembly GCA_021397915.2 of Tor tambroides. NCBI lineage: Eukaryota > Metazoa > Chordata > Actinopteri > Cypriniformes > Cyprinidae > Tor > Tor tambroides. The sequence continues at coordinate 65,724 of JAFVLL020030004.1, forward strand.
GAACGTCTTTTATACTTTAATGACATAAATTACACATTATATTATACATTGCCAGCGTGTTGAAGCTGGAGGTATGATCTTTCCACTGTGTTTTGTGGGGGGATGTGGGATGAGGCATGTGAGGGGGGGGTGGGGTAAATGTCAAATTACTCAGCGCAATGACGACGAAGCCTGCTACACGCGATGTGTCGCTGCGAATCAGCATCTTTCGCTCTCTCTCATTCTCTAAGGGTGTATCTGTTTTTGTGTATGTGGGTTTGTATACACATTTGAGCTTTGCTATAAATGGATATAGAGATGATGTTGCACAATGTTGCAAATTCCCCCAGTTCCTGGAATAGTTTGAGAAGGCCAACGTCAAAACACGGCAAGCATTGTAATCACTCATGCAAACCTGGAGTCATAATCTAAAGACTCAGCCAGAAAAGGGTCCGATATTGCATCTGTGTTATTGTGCATATGAGAAGCACCATTTACTCTTTGCCTTCCAGGCATTTATATGTCATCCACACCTGCATGAAATCAGGGTTTGCATCATCTTTGATGATGAAATGTTGGGTCAGGCTTAGGCTTGATTTACTGTAGCTGTAATCTCATCTCACAAATATTTGCTTCTAGCTGTCAGAATCATTCCCCAAAGCAAGTCCGTTTCTGAAGAAACTGGAAAAACTTACACTATTGAGCTTTTTTTGAATGAAATCCTGTTAGACTACAGTTACTGTCATGTTGAACACCTCAGTTTATTTAATTCTTTAATTGATGTTTGTTATTAATGGTACAGAAGATCATTGAGGTCAAATAAAAATTTAGATGATGTGAAGTGTACTGTAAAGTGTAGTATTGTGAGCATAAGGTGTAGCCTAAAGAGTTTCGAGCAATGTTGAAGAGTATAGTTTGCCACATATAGAACATAATGGGTCTAGTGTATAATTTGTAGCAAATTGCTACAGTGTGGATCACTTTTCAGTGGCCTTGGTTCTGGAAGTGTTTGAAAATCAGAGAAAAAGACTAAGAAAGTTACAGGACTATGTACTTAACGACTTTAATGGGGAAAGAACTCCAATCTTATGAAGCATTATGAATTGCATAATTAAAAGAATGAAGAAATATAAAACTACTTATTTAAAGATTTTGATGATATGTAGAAACAATATATTTTATGTTTGTTAAAAAATAAGCATATGTATACAAATATGTAAGAAATTTGAGAGCGTAGGGAGACTCTATTACATCATTTGCAGTGCTTCATTGTCACAGTTCTCTGATTGGTGGAGATTTCTTTGCAGAATCATGGATAATGTAGTTTTTCGATTGAAATTCTGCTGTTAAACTAAACATGATTATTTAATGCTGGCTGATGGCTTCAACAAAACCATACATCATTGATTAACAGCATCATAGCCCACGGCAAGGTTTATAAACTATTGTTAAAATCAGTTCTCGTATGTAGACAATAAAAGTGATTTTTACCTCCACAACCTGACTGTTATAGTTTTCACAGTGTGTAATGTGTAGAAAGTGGTATATAGTGTGCAAGATGTAGCATACAGTAACATACAGTATAGTGTAATTTATAGAGTGTAATGTTAAGCATGCATTGTGCAGTGGGTAGGGTCACTAGGGTCTAGCATATACAGTTTCTTTCAAAAAGTGTTGTGTAGAGAAAGCATGTGCAGCTACATGCAATGTTCAGATCTGTCAATTATTTCTCACAATAAACCGGTCTATATCTTCTATGGAGAAAAAAAACACTGCATAGCATGTCTACTCATACAAACAGCAATGACCCACACCCCTGAACACACACACACACACACACATCCACCCGCCCACCCACACTCCCGCAGATGTTGTGTGGCAGTGGTGTGAGGTTTTCTTGTCCTTGCGTGGGTCTGTGTTCTGACTCATGTAGTGTACCTGCGAGCCGAACCCATCTACAGCTCTTTCACAAACCACAATAATGAAGCAACTTTCCGCATAGCAGCCTAGGGCACGTCACTCTCATGGTATCGGTACTTCCAGGTATAGTAGTGGCGTAATTAGGTATTCTCATAAAATGTTGCTGTAATCGTTAACATACACATTAACACTTAACAGTGTTACATTATGAAGTGTGTGTAAATTATGGTAGATAACTGCGAGAAAAAGACATATCCAAGAAAAAGATGAGATCCTTTTTCAGACTCCAGTAAGTGGAAACCCAGGAACCACCACCGTCGTTGAGCCTTGTGACATCTGTGGGGACGTTCTCATCAGTGCTCGAGCATCTAATTGGTATTTCTCGGCATGATTTGCTGTGTAACCGGAGCAATAAATCACAGTTAACATAGACATCTTTGCACACCATTAATCTCATTAATGCGGTTTTTCCTTTATAATGAAAATCAATTTTAACAGACTCGGGACATATTTGAGCTGCCTCTCCCAGGGAGACTAAAATGGATAGCCAAGGACAGTACCTCAAGGGAGGCATGTATTTTGATAAATTGAATTCACCTCGAGGTCACAGAGAAACGACTTGAGACACTAAACCAACTGAACTTCCTGAACTATCAAACTCCTCCTGTTTTGCAAGGTATTAAATTTGCTCAAGAACGCCCCCCCCCCACTCCTTGTGCATTAAAAGATGTTTCCAGCAGGCTTGTTTTAAAAACAGGCCTGAATCTCTTGTGATTATAATCCTTAAAATTTGGCTGAGGTAAATATGAAAGGTAATGTTAATCATGCGCTGGAGGAACAGTTACAGTATACTTAGTGTTTCAGTATTGCAGCTTGTGTGTTTGTATCACAAACACCTGCATTAAAGTGTTAGAGAACAATATGCATTTTTGAGCTATGCATGTGTTTTCTGGTTAGTCTGTACTAAAACTTGAACAGCGCAAATGAACGTTGAATGTTAAGGTTTAATGCTATGTGTTTCTAATGGATGTACTTCAATATGTTGCTTTTTTTATACACATGTAGTGTCCAGTGGGGCAAGTTGAGCCACTGGATCATATATCTTCCAGAAGCCATCCTGAAATATCATTAATTACCTTCTCATTTCGTTTTGCCAAGAGGACCTTTTAAATGGATAGTTAATCCAAAAATGAAAATGATGTCATCATTTCAACCCAGGCTCATTGGATGTACGTGCCTCTATATACATTTCTGCAACACCATTATTATGTACCTTACTGCACGTTTCACGACAGTTTCAAGGTGAAACGTCCAGTGAGTAGCGCTAAAACGTGGGTTCAATATGAGACCCTGGCACATATTTTTTATGTTGATATAGGCACGTATTGCTGTGTTTGTACTACGTTGCTTCAGGTACGTATTGAGGTGGTTCATAATTCAAATATCCAAGGAGTATCGATAAAAGTTAATGTTCTATTGTGTTGGAAATATCCTCTATACCAAACTTAACCCTAAACCTTCCCGATAGTGTTAACAAATGCAAAAGTGATATATTTGTTGATGCAGCCATGCTATTTTAACTTCCTTATGCGGATTTGAGCTGTTTTGTCGAACCGTAGTTTCACAGAGTTCATACCTGAGATTTTCATCACTTAAGATAACATAATATTCCTCAAGTAATTATGTGAAAATTAGGCTTTATTAATCGAAACTGCGGACCTGCAAATCATACTTTCTGTGAAAAGGAATACAAGTTGTCGGAGTTTTACTGCCTCTAGTGTTCATTTCATCTGGAAACTGCGTGGTATTTCATAAATATTTTTTATGTTAAATAATTTTTGAATAAATTTCATGTTGAAAGTGGACAAAGTTCAGTAACTGCAAAAATAGCAACATTCGCTAAAACTAAAGCAGTAAAATTATTCATCATTTTCAGTTGTGACATTATGATCAAATTAAATTAAAATGATTTCCATCTTTAAATATTTATAGAGTTTCACTTTTTTTTTATCCAGCGTACTATGGAGACAAGTCAATGTACTGCATAACAGGAATGACCATATAGTTGCAACCTACAGCGAGTTAGTGTACTAAGTGGGCGGCACGAACAGCTGGCTCCTCATTAATGGCCAATTGGTGTTTCGTGCTGAGGCTGCTTCACCCTGTGCACGTGAGCAGCTGCAGAATTCCACTGTCGTGAGACACTCGCATACACACACGTTCACCAGCTTCTCTCTCATTCCTTAGTGAGTCTTCATGATTTCTTACAGCGCTGGCCAGCGAGAGGCCGTCATGACCCCTGTGCTGTAATGAAATAAAGGAGTACATGCCTGAGGAGAAGTCTATGCTGATGATGAAGAGCCATCTCGGCTTCACTCTTCTGCCTTGTTACATGCATTTATTTTTAGCTGGCCTGCTGGGATTTCATGCTGCGCTGTTAAACGCTGATACACATATGTAGCATATAGAATTTTTTTCTTTTTTCTTTTTTAACCCTTCTCTCGCTTTAATCTCTTTCCTCCCTTTATTCCTTCTATTCCTCTCTCTCTCTCATGCTCTCACACTATCCAGCGTGTGATGGACAGGCTCAGAGTGTGATGTCATCAGTGCTGCAGGGATGCTTGAGCTTCTCTGATTATGTAACACACTCAAATAACGGCTGGGAAAAAGACGTGACATCACTCTAACTGCAGAAAAGCTAGAATCCAACCCTCCTAATGCGGGTCAAAGAGAAAAGATTACTTTAGTGTTTAATGAATAAGTATTAGTAGTGCTTATCCATCTATTTTCTGTATTTTATGTCTAAGTAATGTAGCATGTGGAAGCAGAAATGTTATATTCTTATATACGTTACATGCTAGATATGCTTTGATTTTTCCTACTTCAGCATTTAGTCTAACAATGAAACGTCACAACACACATTAGATGTATGTTTGAATGATCAAGATGACAGAAAACAATAGGAAGAAGAAGGGGAATGGCTCGAGCCGGACTCAGGGTCACCTGCAGGAGGCCACTTCTCTGAAATATGTGCAGATTTTGGAAACTAGATAGGGATGCACAAAATATTGGTGGGGTAAATAAAGGGTCAAGGTTTTGAATAGTTGCTAATTGTTTGAGACTGAGTGTGTTCTTGTGGTAGTGTTATTTTAGTATTATGTATTATTAATATTTTGAAACTTTTATTTTTATATTTTAATTTTAGTTAATTTTTTAGATGCTTTGTTATGTGCTTTTGTCACTTTAAGTATGTTTTTTTAATATATATATTCGTATTTACATTTATTTATTAAGTTAATCTATTTGGTCAAATTAGTCCAATACAGGAAGCAAATAATATGAAGGTTATAAAAGCTATACAATTGTCAATACAACTGTTGCAAAACATATTTTCTTCTGTACATTTCATGTTTATGTACATTACTGTATTTGTGTGACTGTTATACTGTTTTAGTTATTCTTAATATTTCAAATTAGGTTTTATTTTTTAATTTTTTATTTATTCAGATTTCATTTTAATTTTAGTCATTTTGTTATGTACTTTTTGTTTTTTATATTTCCATTTAGTTTTATTTTTTGTTTTAGTTTTAGTAATTATAGCAGTTCAACTTATTTTACCTTATGCCGAGTTCACACTGCACGATTTTCAGAGTCATCAGATCACCATTGTTTTCACACTGCACAACTATCTGGAGTGGCATTCAGTTGTTGCTGCGTTCACATTGCACGGTGGATCGGCGACAACAGGTTACGCACTAAATGACTTTACAATAGGAAGAATCACCGACAACTCTGTCTGGTCCACAAACTATGTTTCATATAACTCCTCCCTGAACTTCGCATTGCCCTGTATCTTGCTCTCTCATTGGCTGTAGGTCATCGTCGATGTATTTTTCAGTCTGAACTCATTTCACACAGCAGTATTTTGAATCGCCGACAGGTCCAGATATTTAGCATGTCAAGTATTTTACAGGCGTCAGCGACGTGTCAGTGATTCTCTCAGATCGTGTCTTTTATAATTCACACTGCGTGATTGTCACTCATGTGAACGAGTACCGTTTTGCCTCTGATTTCTGGCATTTGTAGGTGATTTCGCAAAACCTGTCAGCAAGTGAAAATCAGGGTTAAAATTGTGCAGTGTGAACTCGGCATTAGTTGCTTGACAACATGTTTAATTTTCAAGTTTTTTATCTAATATTTTTTATTTGATTTTATTTAAACTTTATTTAAACTAGTGCAAATGGTGCTTTTTTATTTATTAAAATGTTAAAGGTGGGGTATGTAATTTTTCAAAAATGCTTTAGAAAACTGAGTCGGGGCCGAGTACCAAAACAAACTTGTAGCCAATCAGCAGTAAGGGGCGTGTCTACTCATGATGTGGAGGAGAGAGCGTTCAGTGAACAGCCGAGCGGAGCGACAGAAAGATAGAGGTGGCAAATAAAAAACAAAAGAGGAAAACGTCTGCGGAACGATAAGGCAAGAAGTAGGAACCGTGTAAATATCGGATCAGCTTTCCAGCGCTGGAGAGAACTCAAGGAGCGGAAGGCCTGCGATCGGATGCCGAGGTTGCTTTGTTTTTTCTCGATAGGAGAGTAACACCATGTCTACACCGGATGCGCCGCAACACCTAAAATCTGTCTACACTGGACGCGACAAAGCGACCGTTGAAAATCATTTGAAATTTGTGTCAGCGCATCATAAATAGATGGCGGCAGCGGTTTTCTGTCGGAGATTTGTCGTGCCGCGTAGCATCCAGTGTAGACAGCATCACTGATTATAATGACTTATATAGTATTTTGTCACGCACGCTCGCGTCCGGTGTAGACATGGTGTAACATTGGTTTTGCTTTGTTTCACAGAACTAATCGTTGCCTGGGTTGCGTAGGCTACGTATATGTGGGGCGGAGCTATCAAAATAGGGGTGAGACCCTTTTTGGGTAGGGGCGTGTTTCTTTTGGTGATTTCAAATATCAACATTGGCTTCCAGAAATCGCTTACCCCACCTTTAAGTATTTTAAAGCGTAAGGTTTCCGGCATAAATTTGGCAGCACTAATCACGTCTGTCTGTCGCAAGCAAACCCAGCAGATCCCGTGCTTCCTTCCCTTTTTAAAAACAAAACAAACAAAAAACATCTTTGCAATTAAAATCAGAGTGTGCAGCTTGGAGAAAGAGAGCAGCCGTGAGGGCCGTGCTTGGCTCTGGAGGGACTGAGAGAGCAAGACTCCTGCATTTAAGAGAGATGTGACAGTGAAGTGTCATAATCTCTCTGCTTCTCAGCACAAGATCCTCAGATTGAACTGGCAGTAGAGTCATAGCTGTGAGTTCGAATGTAGATACATCATTTGCAATGAGCTCACTGTTTAATTATTAACAATATCTGAATAATGTAGGGAGTTCTCTGAGGACAGAGACATTGGCTGCTCTTACACTAGTAGCAGTTTTTGTCATAGAGCCATTAGCATATACGTGCGTGTATGTTTGCGTGTCATGTCAACGTGTTTGTGTGTCTCTCCTCTCTGCTCCCTTCAGAACCCAGCCGCGTCTGTGTCCCACAAGGGCCTCTGATTTCCATCTCGATGGAACCACAGCTGTGCTTTCACCTCTCACAACTCTCCAAAACAAACTTCAGGGTGTTAATCATCGATTCCACTTAATAGGCTTTAGTGATGTAAAGTATAAGAGTCAAATTTAGATGAGATGATTAAATCATGGTACATCAGAGCCTATCCATCTAGGAATTTTACAGCAGAAGTTCTCAGAACTTTTACAAACTTTGCTGGTCATGATTTACCTGATGAAAAGACCAGCTTGAATCAGCATAAGTTGGTTTAGATGGTCTCCCAGCCTGGTCAAGCTGGTTTTTCAAACAGGTTACGGTTTTTAATAATCGCTAATGTTTCGTTAATGAGTGTGTTCTTAGGGCAATGCTATTTTAGAACTGTTTAATATTATAGTTTTTATGAATGTTTTATAACAGGTTTTTTTAATTATATTTAAAATTTTAGTATTTTTAGTAATTTTATATTCTAATAAAATTCTAAAATAAAAATATTTTATAATAAAATTATAAAATAAAATATTTATAAAATTTTATATTTTTTGATATGTGCTTTTTTAATATTATAATATTGTATTAAATATTACTAATATTACTATTTAGAACTATTTACTATTTTATAAATTAAGATGTTTTTATTTATAATTCAGTTTTATTTTTCTACAACATAAACGTACCATCTGCCAGTCAGCTTTGCCCTTACGTAATTTCTCTTTGGTTTCAGAGTTGAATCATGACCGTTGTGTGTGTTTTATTTTTAATTTATTTAGACAATTATACACATTTTAACTTGATTGCAGAACTAAGATCACAAATCAGTCACAAATCACAAATCAGTCTGCTGACCAGGAGATCACCTTTAACGCAGATTTAAGGAGAAACAACTGAGGTCTCATTTGTGATTTTATTTTTTTTTTATTTATTTATTTTTTTTTTATTTTCTTTCCAATGGTGGTGGATATCAGTCTACATTGACATGAAGAGAGAGAGAGAGAGACAAGGAAATCGAGAGGAGAGTAAGACTAATGATGATATGTGCTATATTTAAACAGCAGAGATTGCAGATGGATAGGCTCTATGGCTGTTCATGAGTCCCCATGGACCGTGTTGCTTTGCAGCCGTGCTTTTTATCCCTCATCACACTTAAAAATGAATGAGTAGCACTGTGGAGAGGGAGCTTGGACAGGATCGGGCCTGCTGCCTCGTAGGGTTCACTCGCACCGGGGTAATGTGCTGTTATGACCTGCCTCCTGTTTGGAGCTCTTACTGCCATCGTTTTTACTCTTGACTTGTTTTATTGAGTTGGCTGTGCTTAAATCAAGGGACAAACAGTATATTGGTACTACATCAGTTATCAGTCGATATTTTTTATTTTATTGGTATCAGTTGATATTCAATATATTTTTCTCCTGGAATTCTCCTGCTTAATTGTGTTTTTTTCAACTATTTTAAAATTTTGATTACTATTGCTGCCATCTAATATCCATTTTCATATGAACAGTCACAAATTAAAATTCTCTACATTTTTTCACAAATTCAAAAGCTCAAATTAAAATGACTGACTTTTGCTTGTAGTGTTTTATTTTTCATTTTTTAATTTAATTTAGAGTAAAGTATTCACTACCCTTCAAAGGTCTGTACGGTTTTTTTTTTAAAGTCTCTTATGCTCACCAAAGCTGCATTTGTTTGAAAAGCACAGCATTAGTATTTAGTATTTACTGTCCATTTTGATCAATTTTAATAAATCCTGTATGAAAAGAAGTATTAATTTCTTGATGCCAACATTTTGAATTGCATAATACTACACATTTTAATGTCATCCATTTATTTGTTATTGAATATTGTATTGTATTGTATTAATATTACCTTAGTTCTAACATTATGCACAGGTGTAAACATGACAGGCTAAGTAAGAAAATTGGTGATTTTGTAGATGCAGTGAGAACAGAAGTGTCAGTTACAGTCTTATTAGTTTGATTATTTGGCTTCTAGCTAAATGTCAGATGAATTTGTACAGTCCATGACTACTGTGGATAAATTGTTAAAAATAATTGTTTAAATTATTTTAAAAATAGTAAAAATGGTTTGAGCAAAATGTTGTTGTTGTCACAGCTCTTAAATTTCATTGAGGCTCCCTTTTTTACTTTTAAACAAATGTAGGTTGCTGTTACATTGTGTATTCTGGGATGTTGGTTTTGTGAATTTTTGTCTGGGAGAGGGTGTATATTATATTTGGAGTTGTCAAAAGTTACATCCAACAGTGAAGAGACCTTCCCTCTCCCCCTTCTCTCTTTGTTTATTTTCTTCCTTTCGTGACTCCCAGAGGTACAAACAGCTTTAAAAGTTAATAAAACACCTCTGGTTAGTCACTGGGAACACATGTCAGGAGAGAAACAGAGAGAAGCCTGCGTTCTGAGGTTCTTTTTTGTTTGCTTACTCAACATTGTGAGATGGTGAGGTGTTCACTCATATCACATTACATTCATCATTGTCTCTGTTGCCTGGTCGTCTCTCTTAACAACACCTCCACCGAATACACAGACACGCTGCCTTATTTTTCTGATCCGTTCATTTGCTCTGTCTTGTTTTTTTGCGGACCTTTCTGGCACAGAAGGTTTTCTTTACAAGCATTCCACCTCAATAAATGTGTTTGTAATTAAACACAGGCCCGGTCATGTGATCAGCCAAACATCATGAGATGGAG
>JAFVLL020030004.1:75982-127905 GCA_021397915.2 Tor tambroides
CAGACCGGTACATCGACCGCATTACTGCAGAAGATGCACCGATCCGTCTGTCAATCTCCCGTTCCATCCTTCCCTCACTCGTGAACAAAACCCCAAGGTACTTAAACTCCTCCACTTGAGGCAGGTACTCTCCACCAACCTGAAGTGGGCAAGCCACCCTTTTCCGACTGTTTTTACATACAGTATATCCTTATGGTAAAAAGTGAAGCATGTGATTCTCCACCACTAGTGGCACCAAAAGGAACTGCATTCTGTTTGTTTCAGATAACATCATTGGTTCAACCAATTGTGGTGAGTTTGAGATGGGATAACCTGTTTATCTAAAAAATAGAAGTAATATTTGCAGTTCTGTTTTGTGCAACTAGTTGCACAAATATTAAACACTTCACCTTTAAGGTATGCTTGAGTGAGAAACTTCAATTAATTGGTCCTAAATTAGTGTGGTATTGCAGGTAAATAGCTTTTGATACATAGCAAATAACTAATGCAGGGCTCTTGGGAATGATGATCAGTACTTTCTGTGGCTCTCTTTGGGGCATAGGCACCTAGAGGCCTTATTATTCATTACTTAGAAGTGACTAAAATACTACTAAGAAATAAATAAGACCCTTTCCATTAATGATGCTGCCCATTACAGTATCATATTTGAATAAATCTTTAATGAGCATTATTGTTGGGCGAAAAGTGCATCCAGTGACACTAAAGTCGCCCTACTTTTCCATTAATTTATAGTTTATTTTGTAATTTGACCTCATTCAAGATCATCTACAAACAGCATTCCCTGAAATAGTGCTGCAGTAAAAAGAGTAAAGTTGCATTATCTGTCTTAGTCATGTTTGCTCTCTGTGAAATTACTTGAACATCAGGACAAGCACCTACGGCTCTTTCTTTGTAGAGAGTGGTCCTTTGCCATAATGTGTCCTTGTCTTTCAGCTAAATTTTTATCCTGTTTTATTGTAAAACTGAGAATTTAAGGCATGTTTATCTCTAGGGTCTGGGCATTTAACATCATGCTAGAGGCTTTTTGCTTTATGACATGCACCATGTTGTCTTTGTAGATATTGTAACAAAGGGGGAATGAAGAACCTGGTTATGTAATATGTTCTGTGCAGTTTTTGGAAATGGTCTTTGGTTTTTTCTTGTACATAATAAAGGTGATAAAGGTGATGGTGCAGTCGTACTTTGGGCTGGTGCAGTAGCGCATAGAAGTCTTGTTATGCATTAGACGAGTCGAAAGCTTTTTTCTATTTATGCTTGACTAAATAATCATATTTCCCAATATTACTGTTTTTACTGTATTTTTGATCAAATAAATTCATGATGCATGTATGATTGCAATTTAAAATAACTTTTCTCTTTCAATATTTTCAATATATTTGGTTCTCAATTCTAATTAATTATTATTGGTACTCAATTAGTAATTATGGTTTTATTATTATCATTGTTGAAAACTGTTTTTGCTGCTTAATATTTTTTGTGGAATCCTTGAAACACTACCAATTAAAAGTTTGGGGATAATTATAATTTTAAAAAATGCTGTTATTCAGGATAGATAAAAAAAAAACAGAAAAATGATATCTAAATTTATATAATATATCTAAATTCTTATATAATAATCTCAAACTCAAAAGTCATGAAAGTTGACTTTGGTCAAAAGGTGTGTGAAGCTTGATTGTTACATAATGTATTTTTATACCACTAGGATAATAATCCACAAGTCACCATGTTCATTTTCAATCTCAGTGAGGGACTGTCTCTTTAATGGGTTCTCTCGCAGAGGTGCCTTGGGCTCTCTGGTGCAGCTGCATGCTGAGACTTTCACATTCATTACTTGGAAATGCCTAAAATACTTCTGCAGAGTATCACAGACCCTCTTGTGTTAATATAAATGTTTAAGGAGAATTGTAGTTATTCAAATCCTGTGACACTTAATGTAAAATGTAAAAGCAATGTTCTTTCTTTTTAAGAGATAGAGTTTGTGCCTTATCATCAGTATATTCTTTATCTCATGCATATTTTTTTATTCTCTGCACGTGTACTGATGTGTTTTCGATTAGCCATGTTCATCTGAGCGTGATGTCGTCACTGTTCTCCTCTGTTCTCTGCGGTTACGTCACATCTCCATAGTAACTTCCTGCCTCCCCCCGCGTGTGTGTGTGTGTGCAGTGTGCATTCTGGCTCGCTGCACAGGTAATGCCATTTCTGTGCAGCATGTCAGAGAGAAACACAATATTTCCAGTGAAGCTGGCACAATGAGCCAGCCAGAGCTTTGCTCACTCTAATGGAGCTGCTACTTTCCTTTCTATCATGTGTTTGAGGATAGAATCTACATGGTTAATTACTTAGTAAATTAGTTGTGTTTTAGCCCTGTAGAGTGAGAAATAAAGACTCAGGGCCAATTCACTAAACAGATAGGAAACAGCACATGCCTTACTAACCACCCATAATCCAGTTTAACCAGGTTCCATATTTAACATTTAACCACTGGCTTTCTTTTCTGCACCTTATTCACAAAACACAATGCTATTTGCGTTCTAAAATTAACACTGAATGATGGAGAAGAGCATTTATACAGACATACACAGATGTATAAGCACACTTTTACCTTTGAGCGTTTAGATTCATTTATGGTACCATTTTATTGCTGATTTGAAATACTGAAACAATCTGATTTTCCCCATTCAGTTTGATAGGCAATCTACTTCTACCTGTAGACAATGGCCACAAGGTAAAGACCATGTATTTACCAAGATTTAACTCATATTACTAGAAATAAGAAAAAGTGTGCAATATATCAGAATAAGTCCCGCCTTCTAAAAAAAAAGAGGCAGTCGCCAACTAGTAAAGTCACTGCGTCACTGCAGCTGCTGTTAGAAACTCCAGTTTCCATAGAAACAGTCAGTATCCTGAGACACACGCTTGGGACAGTACATGCTCATTGGCTGGACCAACTTGAAATATTCATTTTTAAATGCCATTTGAGCATAAGAAATAAAATGTATGGGATAGTTCATGCCAAATGTTGTAGCTGAGTAGTGTTGGGCAATATGCTCCGTAATCATATCGTCCTATCATCAGCCTGTGAGATTGCTGATACACGATATTATCGTGATAATTTATTTAATTATTTACTTACTTAGCCGGAGAGTGAACCAACTCCAGGCCAGGGTACGGCTAAAAGCAGCCTAATGTAAGTGTAATCTGTCAAATACACATTATAACTTTTTAGTCAAGTAGCATATGGATGTCATTTCATAAAATATTTTTAATATGACAGTTATTCAAACAGCAGCTACAGAAAACGAGCAAAGAACATTTACATTATCAAAGAATATCATCACTGACTTCAGTCTAACGCGAGTTTAAGCACTATAAAAACACTCCCGTTATTCAGTGACGCTGTCTACACTGTATGATAAATACATCTCTTATACTTACATAGCACATACATCTGCACTTTTGTTTATGACGAGTCTTTGCGAGTGAGCTGAATTCAGTCAGCACGTGCACGCACTGAACAAAACACCAGTGATTCAGTGGTGACTCATCTAAACGCCTCTGATTGGCTGCTGCATTCATAAACTCAGTGGAATCGTGTGTGATTGGTTATAACGCGCAACACTGCAAAAACTTGGAAAAAAGAATTATGAAGGAACAAACAAGCCCTAATAATAATTAGATAGTATTACTAGCCTGATGATAATAATAATAATTGTCTTGCTATCGTCAAAGGCATCAGCCACAGGTGATACCTCTGACTATCATCGATACATGATACTATCATCTATCGGCACAAACCTATAGAGTGGGGGAACTATGACGTCACTTTGTAGGCGGATCGGCTGTTAGCATGAAACTGGTTCCCTCGACAAAAAGCCAATAGGATTTTTCCATAGGCTTTTGGATTATCGCAAAAAATAAGCTCTGTGTTCAGTCATAGTTCATGAAACTTACACGTTTTGTCCATCAAGATAATCTTCACAAAATAATATAACTTTGACGAATTTTGAAGCCTAAATAAAAGCGCCAGAACTGAAAAGCTAAACTTAGGCTATAAACGAACTACAGCACCACGGTCGCTCGCCTTCAACGTCACCACCACCACGATACCGACAACTCTCTCAAACTTATTTTTAACATGTTCAGTGAAAAGGATTTACTCTGTATATGAATTTTAATCCACGCTACATGAACCTTTTCATATAAACTGGAATAAATACAAAACTAGAGCCAAACTAAAACTGAAATGAGACATTAGTAATAAATAGTATAGTGAATAAATGAAATAATCTTAACTAAAGGACATTTAAAGCACGTATTTCTGTACATTTCGAAATAAGGTGCATTAAAAGTCAATAAATCCTTGATTAATATGAATATTTTAATTAAAAACGTATCCCCGCGTATTTAATCTTTTAAATAACAGCAGAGTGAGCGAGTTTTTGGATATGGTAAGATTAAACTTATTTTAGTGAACAAAGTACCACATTTCAGCTCTCATTTTGTTAGGGTGGTTACACAAAATGTTATTTTATCCTTGCTTCTAGGAAATCCTCAATCTATATGCTTTCTAACAGCTTCATGTGGCCGTAAACATTTAATTTTAACGTGGCTTTAAGCACTATGCATCATTAAAGTTTCACTTTCACCAAGTAAAGCCGGCAAATGTGGTGTTTACATGTAATAATCGTAATATGAGTTTACCTTATGGTCCGAACCCAGTCTCTGTATCAGTAGGAAAGCGATAAAACGAGAATCTTTCCTCCGAAGACTTGTGTTGCATTTCGGGGCAAAGCAAAAATAACATTGTCGAACAACAATATAAAATGCGGGAAACTATTCATTGGTTATTCTAAAATTAATTGTATTACAAATTATACTACAACTGGAAAATACTGTAAATTGATAAACTCTTCGGCGTGATGACGTTGAATGTCTCCGACAGCGCCTGTAGTCCCATTTAGCAACTTGTTAGCAACCGTCTTTTTTAAGAAACATAACAGTTTAAAAAAATCACTAGTGGGGTGTAACTGGTGTGTTTTATGTTGTAGAATAAAACGTGAAAGTATCTTGAGCTTGTGTGAACCATGGACCTTATTTAAGGGTTTTAACCAAAATCCCATTCAAAAACCCATTGACTCTGGGACGATGGAACCGGAAGTGCTAAAATGCTAACTCGCTTCCGGGTTTTCGCCTACAAAGTGACATCATAGTTCCACCACTCTATAGCTGACATTATTTAAACATGAATTTGGCAAGTTTTTGAGATATCGGTAATTCCCTATACAAGTAGATAGGAGTTAGTCTTGCATGCCCAAAATAGCTGTCCAGAGGCATTGCAGATATGGCCATCTTTGACTGACTAGCCTCAAAGGGACTTTGGCCATAGTCTGCTGCATCCTCCGCAACCTCACACTCACAACTGGCCGGCAAAATCAAGAGTTGCAGCATGCAAATTGCATTTAGCATAGATTTTGTGAGCACATTTGTGCCGCTACCAGGGGCGTGTCCAGGATTTTTTACTTGGGGTGGCAAAGGGGGGGCAAGAGCAGAATGAGGGGTGGCAACTAGGCTTGTCACCAGGGGCGCAAATTTGCTGAGGGTATGCAAGATCAGTGTTGTCACCACTGTGGCAATTGCACCCGTGCTGGCAAAAATGAGTGTGAATGCGCATGGTCTAATTTTGAGCTACAGGCAAAAGAAGTGAAAATGTTTTGGTCGAATTTGAGGTTTTCAACAATGAGTTAATTAAGCCGCTCTTCTAGCAACTTCAATGCTCCAAATAGTAATTAAGCATCTAAAATAATCTTTATTTGTACGTTTTCTGAGAGGAGTACCTTTTCTCTACTCACTTCTGGAAGACTGCTGCTGCTTCTCAACACAAGTTGTAGGTCTATCGTTGCAAAGCGCAGCATTCCAGCTTTGTGAATAATCAAATTCTTGATTACATGAGTCCAAACCAGTGAAATTTGATTTACAAACCCATGCTGATGAAAACAAAATGATCACGCTGACTGACATTTGCAAATTGTGTCCATAAGACGCACCTTTCCGCAAGCGTGCGATCTCCGTATTATTGCAAATTATGTTTTGGCGAGATTCACACAAACAAAATCTGTTTTGTCTGACATGAACGTTTAGTTAATGGTTGGGGAAAAATCTGATGTGTAACATTATATTATATCCATGCATTACAGTAGGTCCTAATATAGAGGTCTTAATGTTAATAAAACATTAAAAGAAAAGACGGAATCACTTGCTGTTCTTGATTAAACTACTGTTTATTTGCATCTTTATTGTTCTTATTTTTAGTAACAAATATAAAATAAAAAAATAGCTGTATTGTAATTAATAATACAGTAATTATTATGAAGAAAAGAATAGGAGGAAAATATGCAACACTGCTTGGTGATTTTGTTTTGGAATCTTCAGAAAATTTCAACTTAATTTTTCTCAAAATCAACTCTGCTGACTCTATCGCCTTCAAACAGCTGCCTGTAGCTCAGTCATTTTTTTGTCCAACTCCAACCATTTTGAAGGTATTTTAATGGAGAATGAAAATTTTTGAAAAATGCTCTTTCCAACTAATTTTGCCAGCACAGGTCACAATTTATTCCCAAGCACTAACCCTCACAGAAAACTTTGTCAATCAGGGGTGAAAAATGTGACAAAGATGCCACCCTCCTCTCCCATTTTTCCATACCACAAAAAACAGTGCCATATTGCTCCCATTTTAAACAGGTTTTTTTTTTGTCTCTAAATTATGCCTATTTTTATATATATTTACTCAAAAAGGAAGCTATTATTATTATTATTATTATTATTATTATTATTATTATATTTAATTAATGTAGATATTTCATGGAAAATGTGTCATGCAAGGGGAAGATTTCTGCTGCCTGGTTGAAAAACACTTGAAATTGAAAATTACTTGATATTACCACTATGACCAGTAGATGGCTGCAGAGGATCATTCATTGGTACATTTGCCATTTCTAATACAGTTATTTTCACTGTTTGCTTTAGGATTTATATTTAGACATTAAAAAAATCACTATTATAACAAACACTTTTTGTCAAAGTTTAGCACTGTTTTGTACTAAAGGATAAATAGTATGAAGAGTTTTCAAAAACTTGTGATCACCAGAAATGACCTATTTTGAATTCAAAATTTTCTAGGAAATGGGACTAGTTGAGCTGTACTCATTTTAATGCATTGTTTTTCCCCCTTGTCTTTTTCTGTTCTGCACCCCAGAACATTTCCCTCCTCTATTCATTTTATTTAGGATAATTCAGTGTCATAATGTCAAATAAGCAATTGATGCTCACTTGATAATAAAATTTCTTTTTAGAAAAGAATTTCTTTCTTTCATCTTTGTTTATTTGAAACAAGTAATCTTTTGGTTATTTATAAAGTTTTATTAGAGAAGATTTTCACAGCATGGTTTCGGCAAAAATGTAGCTAATCAGAATCATGGGTTCAAATCGATCTCATAGCCCATGAACACGACACAAATGTAGGTCTCTATGTTAACTGCATTGCGGATTGCTTTGGATAAAGTAAATTTAGCTTAAACGTAAGAGCCCTTGAGCAGATCTGACAAGACAAAAAGGGCTATTTGTGTTAGGCTATTTCTTTTCTTTTAGTAGGCTAGGTGCATTAAATGATTTACCAAGCTGTTATCAGCATTAAGACGTTAAATCTGTCAATGTAGCGTTTTGAAGTTCAAATTTAGTTTGGAAGTCTTAAAATAACAGTACATTTTAATCAGTTATTTTATCAATTATTTCGTCAGATACAGATAGAGAAGCACAATAAGATTACTTGAATGCATTTGTTAGAGCGCGATTGCAAGTGCATTAGTCCCGCACGTCTGTGCAACGTCTCTCTACTGGTGAAGCTGTGTTTTAATTATTTGTCCATTAACTGTCCATCGCCGTTTTCATAACCTTCACCTTCTGTTTGATTTGAGTGATAGGCTACATCAGTGTCAAGTTAGATAATCGCGTCAATTCTTGATAAAATGCAGTTATATTATGAGCTGTTGGCATTAATTGTGCTCGTGATGGAGCGGTAGCGGAGCGCTCTCGGAGCGAACGAAAACTACAACTCCTGACTTTTAAAAAAATCCTTGCTTCAGTCAAAATCACGCAGCTCCATGATTTTCACTCCGCCTTTACCACTCGATCCCATTACTCTGGTTTGGGGTGGCAACCGGGGTGGCAAAGCTCATTTTTAGGGTGGCAGTTGCCACCCCGTGCCACCCTTGTGGACACGCCCCTGGCCGCTACCAAATTTACATAATTCCTTTAGTGAATCGGGCGCTAAAACAACAGAGACAGCATGTTCAAATAAGCGGCACGATGAATTCCCCTTTGAAAGACGGAGGGATCATATACCGACGAAACGTCTGTGTGGCTCAGTTTTGTGCTTCGCTTACTCGTCTCTCATGTCCTGGACAGATCGCTGCTGTCTCTTTACTATGAGGAAGACGCTAAGGTGTCACATTTTCCAAAAGTGTCACAACTGTCTTCACTTCACTACATGATTCTTTTGACATCTCAGGGGGCGATGAATTATTAAACAGTTTCCACTAGGAATGTCAGTGCCTGGATCAGTTTTTCCTTTTTTGTCTTTTTGTTGATGAAGACGAACTCAAGTTTCCGATCAGTGCCGAAGAAGAACAGGCTGTTCTGATACTCTCCTTACAACCGTATCCCAGTTCCGTATCACTGTTCGAGTCACACCGCAATGTCAAAATGCGTCACGTCATAATGCACCACGCAGCCCCGAAGCCCCATCCTGAGTGCTGTTTTTTGATAAATATAGAGGTTTTATTTATAGCGACTGGAGCGGTAAGTGGGGGCCAGCGCTCTGAAAAGAGTCGCGCAGGAAGACGGTTGAGCGGAGTGGAGTAAGGGCAGAGGCGCTTGAGGACAGAGCGACCCAGATGACAGCGCTGCCAGAATAATCACCCCCTCCCAGCCCAGACAAGCCCGGACCGAGGCGCTGCCACAGGAGCGTTCGCCGCGTGATGTCACTTTTATTACGCCTCGGCTTCACTCCGCACCACAGACGGCCCTCATGAATATTCGCCAGCTGACTTCCAGGACTCTGCTGCTCACAGTAACACAAATGAGAAGTGGAGCCTGTGAGAGTTTAACAGTATGTAACACATTCTGGCTCACAGTGTCCCTGTGAATGCAGTGTGAATAGGAGATATCACACAGTAATACTGGGCTGGACCGGTCAAACCTGCCCAAAACAACACTGTGATGAGCCAAACTTAGAGCCGTAAGTGTGAGACTCAGCTGTGTTGAGGATTTTAGTTTGTATAATAAAGCTGGATAATAATAGATTGGGAAAAAGTTTGCAATTCTCACTTTGACATTCAAGGCCCATGCATTTCCAGTGGCCATCAGTCATTTTTATGAGTTCAGAAAGGCAGATGTTTCATTAGCCATCTCTGTTTGCATGTGTGTCGGATGTCTGTGGATACAAGCGACTAATTAATAAATGTAAATGACTGTCACACTCACATGAAATACTGTCTCTGTCTTTTCCATGTGAATATGTGTTATGTATTTGTGCTGTCCAAATTACATTCAGTATACAAACTTATCTGCATTCTCTTTTATATAGGAGTTATTTGCTTTAAGTGAACCCAGAAAAATGCTTGGTTACACACTCAGCATTTGCAATATGTTTAGACTCAATAAACGCATTGATTTGATCAAAAGTGACAAAATGTTATCTTTCTATTTTTTCCATTCAACAAAGAACCCTGAAAAAAAACAATAATGATGCAAGCAGCACAACTCTTTTCATCATTCATTTTTATAAGAAATGTTTCGTGAGCAGCATATTAGTATTATTTCTCAAGGATCATGTGATACTGAAGACTTTAGTAATGGCTGCTGAAAATTCAGCTTTGGCATCACAGGAATAAATGACATTTTAAAATATATTCAAATATAAACCAGCTATTTTAAATGTAATAATTTTTCACAATACTATATTTTTTATCTAATAAATGCATGAGAATAAGAGTCTTCTTTTAAAAACATCAAAACAAATCTTACCAACCCCGAACGGCAGTGTAAATTATATTGACAAATAAGAGGCAAAAAAGTGCCAATATTTAGACAATACTTTACACATACACTGAACAAAATTATTAACGCAACACTTTTGTTTTTGCCCCCATTTTTCATGAGCTGAACTCAAAGATCTAAGACTTTTTCTATGTACACAAAAAAGGCCTATTTCTCTCAAATATTGTTCACAAATCTGTTTAAATCTGTGTTAGTGTGC
The DNA here is from genome assembly GCA_021397915.2 of Tor tambroides. Classification (NCBI taxonomy): domain Eukaryota; kingdom Metazoa; phylum Chordata; class Actinopteri; order Cypriniformes; family Cyprinidae; genus Tor; species Tor tambroides. The sequence goes on from JAFVLL020030004.1 coordinate 86,298, forward strand.
ACTTCTCCTTTGCCGAGATAATCCATCCACCTCACAGGTGTGGCAAATCAAGATGCTGATTAGACAGCATGATTATTGCACAGGTGTGCCTTAGGCTGTCCACAATAAAAGGCTTACCTGCAAACAGCAGTTGACACACAGCACAATGCCACAGATGTCTAAGTTTTGAGGGAGCATGCAATTGGCATGCTGATTGCAGGAATGTCCACCAGAGCTGTTGCCCATGAATTAAATGTTCATTTCTCTACCATAAGCCATCTCCAAAGGCATTTCAGAGAATTTGGCAGTGCATCCAACCACCTCACAACCGCAGACCACGTGTAACCACACCATCCCAGGACCTCCACATCCAGCATCTTCACCTCCAAGATCATCTGAGACCAGCCACCCAGACAGCTACTGCAACAATCGGTTTGCATAACCAAAGAATTTCTGCACAAACTGTCAGAAACAGTCTCAGGGAAGCTCATCTGCATGCTCGTCGTCTTCATCGGGGTCTCGACCTGACTGCAGTTCGTCGTCGTAACCGACTTGAATGGGCAAATGTTCACGTTTGATGGCGTCTGGCACTTTGGAGAGAGGTGTTCTCTTCACGGATGAATCCCGGTTTTCACTGTATAGGGCAGATGGCAGACAGCGTGTATGGCATCGTATGGGTGAGCGGTTTGCTGATGTCAATGTTGTGGATCGAGTGGCCCATGGTGGCGGTGGGGTTATGGTACGGGCATGCGTATGTTATGGACAGCGAACACAGGTGCATTTTATTGATGGCATTTTGAATGCACAGAGATACCGTGACGAGATCCTGAGGCCCATTGTTTGCCATTCATCCACGACCATCACCTCATGTTGCAGCATGATAATGAACGGCCCCATGTTGCAGGATCTGTACACAATTCCTGGAAGCTGAAAACATCCCAGTTCTTGCACGGCCAGCATACTCACCGGACATGTCACCCATCGAGTATGTTTGGGATGCTCTGGATCGGCGTATACGACAGCGTGTTCCAGTTCCTGCCAATATCCAGCAACTTCGGACAGACAATGAAGAGGAGTGGACCAACATTCCACAGACAATCACAACAACCTGATCGACTCTATGCGAAGGAGATGTGTTGCACTGCGTGAGGCAAATTGTGGTCACACCAGATACTGACTGGTTTTCGGACCCCCCCCAATACAGTAAAACTGCACATTTTAGAGTGGCCTTTTATTGTGGCCAGCCTAAGGCACACCTGTGCAATAATCATGCTGTCTAATCAGCATCTTGATATGCCACACCTGTGAGGTGGATGGATTATCTCGGCAAAGGAGAAGTGCTCACTAACACAGATTTAGACAGATTTGTGAACAATATTTGAGAGAAATAGGCCTTTTATGTACATAGAAAAAGATCTTTGAGTTCAGCTCCTGAAAAATGGGGGCAAAAACAAAAGCGTTGCGTTTATAATTTTGTTCAGTATATTTGTCATGTATTCATTATAATTTGTGTATTTTTTTATGTTTTGTAAAGATCCCTTGTAATTGGATTGTAATATTTGAGGGTTTGTGTCAAATATGACGATTTATCATACCTTTTCTAACCGAAATAAGTCTGCTGTAGGTAAATCTAGCCGTGATTAATGACAATGATTTTTCTATGTGTTTTACAGGTTATGGCATCTCCAGTCTCTCAGCTGAAGATAGTGAGAGGTGGGAGAGCCGCAGGCTGCTGCAGGACTTTGACATTGACAGCAACTACACTGATGAGGTGCAGGTTGGGCTCAATGCTGAAAAGAACTGCACACCACCTGGTAAGAGGTTTAGCAGTTCACACACATAAAAAAACCTCACACAGTCTACCAGTTCTTTTGGTTCAATAGCACGGATGAAACAGGAAAATTATTGTTTTTCTAAGGAACTTAGCATGCCAGATGACTAATGTCACAATGGAAACAACACTTCAATATGATTAAGCAAGAAGTCAGCAAGAAGTTTCACTTCTGAAAATTTGTTTTTTTTTTGTTTTGTTTTTTAGGGTAGAATTTCCATATTGGAACATGTGAACTAGGTTTTATGAACCTTCAGATCAAGTGATGTTTTGTAAAATGAAATATTCTCATGTCTTTTATTTGTTATCCTCTGGTTTGTGAGTCCACAGAGGTGTTAGTCCTGTTTCAGTACTCTCATGTCATCAGTAAGTCAGACACTAACTCTTTTGTTGCGTATGAGTGAGTAATCTCGCTGATACAGACTTTGCTATTGTTTCTCTTGGGGCTCACTGGCTAGAGAACATAATACTTGTTTCAAACCATAGAGACCCGTGAGCTGTGACCAGTTCAAAGGTTAAAAGTGGATTTCTGGCCAAGGTGAAGACCAGACACATCACCTAATGAAGACATTAAGGTTTATAAAAGTATTGCCGCTCTAAGAAAAGTCAACTCTATGAGCTGCTATGGCTGAGTTTGATTTGAAATCTGGTTAATGTCTGTACAAGATCTCATGGTAAGCACATTCACACTCACTTTTAATTTCTGACAGAATTAGTATAAACAATTTGACGTTTCCAGTCTGTTCCTCATTATTTTTCCTCATTGTTATTCATTGTTTATTTGCATGGTTGGTGTAGATCTTCTGTGTAATTCGATGCACTAGGCTACATTGTGCTCCACACTCTTGGACAATGTGAAGAGGCCAATTAGAACAGGTCTGAGGGAGAGGCGAGGGTGAACAAAGGGGTCATCGATACTGTGTGGGTCTATTGATTGACCGTCTCCCTCTTCTTTCAAAGCTCTCCTCTTTCCCTCCTGCAATGCGTTTACCATAGACGGGATCAACTACAGCACACTGTTAGTATCTGATTCCACTTTACTGCTCAGATTGTTTGTTGCTCAGGAACTTCAAACGTTATATGTTTTTATATAGTGGCACCAAAAAGTATTTGGACAACGTTGCCACATTTAATAACGTATAAATTCCTTTGTATTATATAACAAAATATAAAATCCACAGGCATTTATTCATTTATTCAAAAATAAATAAATAAATAAATAAATAAAAATAAATTGATGTGAAATATTGTTACGATTTAAAACTATAATAACTATTTTCTATTTTAATATATCTTTATGTAATTTATATATACCTTATATAATTATATACCTGTGTTTGAAAGAGGCATCACACTTTTGATCAATTTAATACTTTTTTAAAGTATTATAAGTAAATAATAAAATCTTTTTTTTTTTAGAAAAAATCTTGCTGACCTCAAACTTTCCACTGTTACTGTATATTCAAAATAAGACAAAAATTGGATAAGTAATGCAAATGTGGCTAAAAAAAGTTAATTGTTTAAATTATTTGATTGTTATTTGTTTGCAGAAGCCACTTTTGATATTTGGTTTCTAATGCAGTGAAATAATGCATATATTTTTAAATGAGGCTTCAGCGTCCAAATACTTTGGGGCCACTGTATGTCATAAATACTGTTATTTTATATGCGTTGGCATGACTTTTATATTTTATATGTGGTTAAAGTAGAATAGGGGAGTGTTTTCGGCTTGAGGGAAACACTTAATCTGCAGTGAACGCAGAGGAATGTCAAGTCTTATGGATGGTGAGATAGAGCAAACCTTATGATTTGACATCTGTCCAGAAATAAAACAGAGCAGGAGGTCATTTTCCATGGGGAGCCATTGTATCTGCAGTGAGCTCAGTGTGTAATGGCCCGGCTCTGCTGTTATGAGGTGTAAAGGGAGCAGCTTTGCGTCCGTAACACAGCGTGGCCTGCCTGCTTTTGTTTGTGTTTTTTTCTGTGGGCGGATTTGGGTGAATGTTTCCAAGTGGGATCCTGGTGCTTTAGGAGGCTGTGTTTCTTGCCAAGCATCTCCTTGATCTCGCCGTTAAAGAGTGAGCTGTGCTCTTAAGCTCTCACTCGTGTCCAGATGCCCGTTCCCCCACCCGTCTCCAACACCAGCCTGGCGCCTTGGCACAGGTTGAGGGTTTCCTTACTCTGCTGTTTAAAACTATTCTTCCTTTAATACAGCTGTAGAAGTCTACACATTACACTAGAGAATAAGTCTTACTCACATCCTGATATTCAAACCTGGTTTTTACTACACATACACAAGTGCTGGGAATGACAACACTGTTTAAATGTATGAATGAAGGCCCTAAATTATCATTACAGACTGCGAGAATCAATCTCATGGCTGCAAACAAAAACTTGGACATCAAGAGTTTAGGCGATTTTTGTGATATTTTTTTTGTGATTTTAAGTGATATTAGACTGGAGACCTATTGTGATGTTATTGACAAAAAAAAAAAAAACTTGTTTTGCCCTTAATGTTAATACTATATTCACCAAGTTTGCATTAAATTAATTAAAAGTGATAGTTTAGACATTTTTACTGTGTAATATTTATATCTTCAGCATTTATTTAAAAATGATTTGAACTTTCTGTTGAGCTTTGTTTTGAACTTTGTGTTCATCAAAGAATCCTGATCATGGTTTCCACAAAAATATTAAGAGCACAACTGTTTTCAACATGAATAATAAGAAGAAATGTTTCTTGTGCCAAATCAGCATATTAGAATGATTTCTCAGCTTTGCCGTAACAAGAAATATGTATTGTATAATATATTTTTAAATAGAAAGCACTGATTAAATTGTTTTTTCTTTGTTTTTACTTTATTTGTCATCAAATAAATAATAACATTTTAATTTAATTATCATAATATTTAATAATTATCTCATAAATTATAATAATTTTATTCCTGACAAAGTATGCTCTCTCTTTCTCTCTTTTTATTGGCTTTGCAGGGAGAATCTCCCTTTCTCCGCATTCTTTCATCCTTAGTGTACGTGTAGTCATTTAATTTTTTGTGTGTTCTCCTGTGAATCTTCAGGAGTTCTGCCTGTACACAAATCCTCCTCGGCATCTCCTGAATATTCACAAATGCATCATAACAATCAGACAACCCGTCATTAGCTTGATTACTGAAGCTAATGAGCTGTTAATTATCTCTTCGTCCATCAACTCCTATTGTCTGTCACACAGCATTTAATGTTGCTCAAGCAATAACAGTGACTGACTGGAAGCCATGATAATAGATTATGACCTTTGAACCAACTGTCAGAAATTAACTTTACCTAAAACATTTACCCACTTGAATTGATTTTCAGGTTTTTTTTGACAAATCATTGATTCAAGTTAAATACTTCAATATAGTAATTTAATAAAAATAAATTATTGATCTGAACAATTATAATTAACCTATAAAATCAAATCACTATTAATTAAAGTGTTTGCATTTGCCGTTTTCTTTCATCTTATTGTATTGTGTTCACTTCCTCTAACTGAAGCGTGCTCCTGTTTTTGTATTTCCATGTACGCAGTTGGACATTTGGATAGCAGATGAGTCATGTGACCTGACCTTTGAGAGCAGTGCTGACACTAGGCTTATGGCAGAGAGAGTTTGTAGGACCGCTCAGCTGAAATGTGACTACACTTTGAGGTTCGAGCAGATGATTAAAATGCCTGCTCTCACCTTTTTTCACCTGTCTATTTTCTCTTTGTTTCCTCTTTGCGGTTGCCATGCTGATGTCAGGAGGAGAAATATTTTCTTTCTACATTTCTGTTGTTTAGTGAAAGTTCTATGAATAATCTAAAATACTTAGTGCTATTAAAGACATAGTTCACCCAAGGATTATTAACCAAAATTAAAGCTAAAACCATAAAAAATATTCATTACTTGAAAAAATAAACATTAACAGAAATAAAAATATAATATAAAACATAAAAATATAAAAATAAAAAAATTGCCAAGGCATAATTTGTTTAAATAAAAACTAAAACTGATCTAAAACACTGGTTTGCCCAAAAATAAAAATTCTGTAATCATTTACTCACCATGATGTCACTTCAAACCTATGACTATATTTATCTTTATGTCTAAGAATGTGTTGATTTGTTTTTGCCCATTCATTGAACTTTTTTTACCTCACTGACTTCAATTGTACAGACCAAAAAAAAAAAAAAATTAAAACTACATTTCACAGAAGAACCACACAATTTTCATGTTAGCCCTGTGAGTCTGATTATAAATGTACAAAGTCCCATTACACAAGTCTAAACGTGCCCAAAAAGAGGATACAAAGACAACTGCACAGATTACAGTCACATAAAAGCCACGAGACAGAGAAGGGACACCGGAAATGTATAGAGATGGCCAGAAAGAACAAGAAACGGTGATTAATCAGTGGGATGCCCATGTTGCAATGCTGCGTGGGTAGTTAGGCAGGCGGCTACCCTGTACACACATTCACAAAACACACACACACACGTAGAAAACAAACACGGCACATTATGAGAGATGAACATTCAGCATGCGGCACACAGCTTGGTCATTTAACCACTTTCTACCACTTGAACTTTCTATAGCTGTTCATGGAAAGCGAACTAAGTTGCCCTTTTTGATTCTGCACAAATAATAAAAGCCTTTATCCTCCTCAGTAGTGAACATTTTGTGGTGGGAGAGAGTTTTTTCCTCTTGTGTCAGTCATATTCATGTTCCTCTAATGGAGCAGAACTGCTTACTTGTCAAACCTCTACGTTTATCCTACAGTGTCCACTGAAGACACATGGAAGCGGTCAGTGTTCTCATAGGAACTCATGATTTGGACAATGCCTTCTGTACAGCGCGCTGTGTGCTCTTAAATGGCTTTTGTTTACAGTTTACACCTCCGTCGCCTCAAAGCCTCAGTTTCAGATCTCTTTCTCTGGCTATTTGAGCTGCATTTGCACAATCAGAGTAGAGAAAGCACTGAAAATGTGCTTACCATGCGCTTTACCGAAACGCCAATATTGCAGTTATAAACACAGCTTGTCTCTCTCTTTTGCATTGTCACTCACTCTTTTCTCTGTTTGTGTGTTTGCCTGTCTGTTTCTCCATTTTAGTCCTTGCTCCTACAGACATATGCACTATGAATGCACCATATAGCATATTGGTTATTGACCATTATTAGACATTTTTTTTTAATTTACACTGCTGTTCAAAAGTTTGGAGACGGGTAGAATTTTTCATGGTTTTGAAAGTCTCTTATGCTCAACAACAGGTGTGAATTTATTTGATCAAAAATACTATAAAAGCTGTAATATTGTGAAATATTATTGCAATTTAAAATAGCCATTTTCTATTTTAATATATTGTAAAATGTAATTTATCCTTGTGATGGCAAGGCTGAATTCTCTACAGCCGTTATTCCAGTCTTAAGTGTTGCATGATCCTTCAGAAATCATTCTAATATGCTGATTTGGTGCTCAAAAAACATTTTTATTATTATCAATGTTGAAAACAGTTGTGCTGCTTAATATTTTTTGTGGAAACTGTGATACTTTTTTTTCATTATTATTTGATTAATAGAAATTTTGAAAGAACAGTATTTATTTAAAAATATCAATATTTTGTATCATTATTAATGTGTTTACTGTTACTTTTGATCAATTAAATACTTGCTGAATAAAAATTTTAATTTCTTTAAAAAATATCATGCTGGATATTTGCATACTGTACCTTTGAATGTTGTAATGCATAAATTCATTTGTAGCATTTAAAATGATTGATTTTAGTTGTAAGTGTTTTATTTTTGTATTTATTTGGACAAAATACTGTAGTTCAATTTTACAGTTTTTTAACAGTAATTATCAATCTGCAAGATGAACACTTGCGGCCAGTGCAGATTTTTTTTAAAAATAAACAGTGCTATTAGCGGGTGCATTCAATTCTTGTTTTTATTTATTTATTTATTTATTGTTATTTTTTTCTATACTGGGTAGAACATGAGAACATCTCCATGGAGACCCACAGATCTACTTCCACTTTGCTTCAAAGCCATATGCTTTGGTCCAGCCTCCCTCCTGCCACAAGTACAGAGCAGAGAAAGAGAACCCTTAAGATTCTTTTTTGTTTCCATGTTTTACCTTACCCATGCTCTTTCTCGCTGACTCTCAGCAACCATCAGACAAACAAGAAACTCAAAGTAAAAGCGCATCACTCAGAATAAACAGAAGCTTTCTCAGGAGACATTCCCTGGTGGCTCAACCTGGATCTTTTAGACACGCTCAAACGGATATTTGTTGTCTTCTTCACTGTGACTAACCAGGTTTCTTCTGTGACTCCAGTTCCTTTGAGGAGAGATTTCTGGGAAATGCTGAGCCAGAGGATATGAAAAAAGAGAAAAGCTTCATGCAAGCACGATTCCCAGAGGGGATGTTGCTTCTTTAAGTCCAGGCAGGCTGGAGTTTGTTAAAGGTGTGGAAACTCTGGTTGAAAAGGATGTTTCCATGTGGTTGCTAAGGTGTTTTTAATGAGTGTTAGCATGTGGCTAAAACTCTGTCCCAAAGTCTGTATGATATTCTCATCCCTAGATTTGTCTCTTTTCAGTGTCAGTTTATGGCTATATTTCCCACTTTTCCCCCCATCTACTAGGCAAAAATCATAAATTCCACTTATCACGTCTCACATATGGGATGATTTATGCCACAAACTTTAAAACATATGATACTTATGTATATTTAGATTTATTTTGTTTTGGGGTAGGTATGAGATTTTTTAAATGTTTTTTGAAAGAATTCTCTTATGCTCACCAAGGCTGCATTTATTTGATCAGAAATACAGTAAAAAGAGTTTAAAGACAATTTAAAGCTGTCTTCTATTTGAATATACAGTATTTCAATATGCTGATTTGGTGCTCAAGTAACTTCTTTAATTATTACAAATGCTGAGAACAGTTATGCTGCTTAATATTTTTGTGGAAACTGTGAACTGAAATCTTTTGTATAGATGTCTTTACTATCACTTTTGATCAGTTTAATGCATCCATGCTGAATTTTATTAACAAAAAAAAAGAAAGAAAGAAAGAAAAAATCTTACCTACCTCTGTCTTTTTAATATTTTCATACTAGTTCCATTCTGTTTTGTATGGGAATCGTCTTGTCCTTCCATTAAAGCGCTCTACATCACATTACCAGCGTGTGTGTTTGGAGTTAAATAAAGCATGCGTGTAAGTTGAGTATGTGTTTGATTGTGGTGTTGTGATGTAACTCTAAATAAAGAATGGCCTGCGGACAGTATGACAGGCTGAGGACAGTGGTAATGTGGATTCAGGAGGATGCATTGGCCCAAGGAGCTCTGTCACATGTAGAAGAGAAGGTCAGAATGTGCAAGACTGTTTGTGCGTATGTGCACATGAGGGAAGTTGTGCACGTTTGTACAGAAAATAGACATTAAAAATCAAAACTGAGGATGACGCACATACAGGCACAGAATTTTAAAGCAAATAATGCAAAGCAGTTTTTATGTTATGTTACAGGTATCTATAATGAAGTGTATAATTTCAAATTTATTTAGGCTTTGCAGTAAAATGTGTTATATTCAGGTTATTAAAAGGTTAATAGTGGAGTGAATCAACAAAAATAGATGTTATACTTTTACATTTTACGTTTTTATTTTATGTAGATGTGTAAGGTGAATCTGTGAATCTGAATTACCTGTTTTACTTGGAACTGTCTAATATATTTTGGCAAGACTGATAGGAAAGTTGCTTGCATATTATCTCTTGCTATTTTGCACTTTGATGTCTGAATGAATTGGTTCACCACTGAAAATGACAGGATGACTAACTGCACACAAACACATTGTTCACACACATGAATTAGCTCAAATGAATGCAGATGGATTCTCTTACTTTATGGATGTACACAACCTAACAAGACTTTACATGTCGGTGAGACTTAACTACGTAGAAAGAGAGATGACAGTAAGAAAAGGTTATTGTATTGGGTCCAAAAATGTTCATCCCTTTATTAGAACGTCTTTTATACTTTAATGACATAAATTACACATTATATTATACATTGTCAGCATGTTGAAGCTGGAGGTATGATCTTTCCACTGTGTTTTGTGGGGGGATGTGGGGTGGGAGGCGTGTGAGGGGGGGCTAAATGTCAAATTACTCAGTGCAATGACGACGAAGCCTGCTACACGCGATGTGTCGCTGCGAATCAGCATCTTTTGCTCTCTCTCATTCTCTAAGGGTGTATCTGTTTTTGTGTATGTGGGTTTGTATACACATTTGAGCTTTGCTATAAATGGACATAGAGATGATGTTGCACTATGTTGCAGATTCCCCCAGTTCCTGGAATAGTTTTGGAAGGCCAACATCAAAACATGGCAAACCCAGAGTCATAATCTAAAGACGCAGCCAGAAAAAGGTCCAATAATGCAGCTATGTTATTGTGCATATGAGAATTACCATTACTCTTTGCCTTCTAGGCATTTAGATGACATCCACACCTGTATGAAATCAGGGTTTGCATCATCTTTGATGATGAAATGTTGGGTCAGTCTTAGGCTTGATTTACTGTAGCTGTAATCTCATCTCACAAATATTTGCTTCTAGCTGTCAGAATCATTCCCCAAAGCAAGTTGGTTTCTGAAGAAAAGCAAGCCATGTACTGGAAAAACCTACGTTGTGTAAAATACTGTTGAGCTTTTTGAACGAAATCCTATTATTAGAATACAATTACTGTAATTTTGAACATCTTCTTGGTTTGCTTAATTCTTGTGTAGAATGTGTAGAAGAATTTAGAGTAATGTTGAAGAGTATAGTTTGCCAAGTGTAGAATATAATGGGTGTAGTGTATAATTTGTAACATATAGATTGCAACAGTGTGCATTAGTGGCCTTGTTTCTAAAAGTATTTGAACATCAGAGAAAAAGACAAAGTTACAAGACTGTATACTTAATAACTTTAATGAGGAAAGAACTCCAATCTTATAAAACATTATGAATTACATACTTAAAAAGGATGAAGAAATATAAACCTATTCATTTAAAGATGTTGATTATATGTAGAAACAATATATTTTATGGTTATTAAAAAATATGCATATATATACAAATATTTAAGTAGTTCAGCAGCGTAGGTAGACTGACTGTATTATATCATTTGCAGTGCTTCATGGGAGTGGGTGGGCGTTAAAGTGCTCTTTTGGCACAATTTGCTTGTCACAGTTCTCTGACTGGTGGAGATTTCTTTGCAGAATCATGGTTAATGTAGTTTTTCACCTGAAATTCTGCTGTTAAACTAAAAATGAGTATTTAATGCAGACTGATGACTTCAACAAAATCATACATCATCGATTAACAACATTGTAGCCCACAGCAAGGTTTAGAAATTATTGTTAAAATCAATTCTCTTATGGAGAGAATGAAAGGGATTTTTACTTCCACAACCTGACTGCTATATTTTCACAGTTTGGCATGTAGAAAGTAGTATATAGTGTGTAAGATGTAGCATATCATGTAGCATGTAAAGTACTGTACAGTGTGTAGTGTATAGCTCATACTAGGTTGTAGCATGTAGATGTAGCGTACTGTTTATTGTGTAACATATAGTGTAACATATAGGGTGTAATGTTAAGCATGCATTGTGCTGTGGGTAGGGTCACTAGGGTCTAGCATATATGGTTTCTATCAAAAATTGCTGTGTAGAGAAAGCATGTGCAGCTGCATGCAGTGTTCAGATCTGTCAATTATTTCTGACAACAAACAAGTCTATACCTTCTATGGAGAAAAAAATCACTACATAGCATGTATACTCACACAAACAGCAACGACACACACCCCTGTTGTAAGCGTACACATGTGAACACACACACACACACACACACATCCACCCACCCACCCACCCACACTCCCGCAGATGTTGTGTGTCAGTGGTGGGAGGTTTTCTTGTCCTTGCGTGGGTCTGTGTTCTGACTCATGTAGTGTACCTGCGAGCCGAACCCATCTACAGCTCTTTCACAAACCACAATAATGAAGCAACTTTCCGCATAGTCACTCTCACAGTATCGGTACTTCCAGGTACAGTAATGGCGTAATTAGACATTCTCATAAAATGTTGCTGTAATCTTTAACATACACATTAACACTTACAGTGTTACATTATGAAGTGTGTATAAATTATGGTAGATAACAGTGCAAATGAGCTCTTTTTCATCTCAAAGCAATTCTCTGTGATCTCAGGACTCCAGTAAGTGGGAACCCAGGAACCACCACCGTTGTTAAACTGTGTCACATCTGTGGGGACATTCTCATCAGTGCTTGAGCATCTAATTGGTATTTCTCGACATGATTTGCTGTGTAACCGGAGCAATAAATCACAGTTAACATAGACATCTTTGCACACCATTAATCTCATTAATGCAGTTTTTCCTTTATAATGAAAATCAATTTTAACAGACTCGAGACATATTTGAGCTGCCTCTCCCAGGGAGACTAAAATGGATAGCCAAGGACAGTACCTCAAGGGAGGCATGTATTTTGATAAATTGAATTCACCTCGAGGTCACAGAGAAACGTCTTGAGACACTAAACCCACTGAACTTCCTGAACTATCAAACTCCTCCTGTTTTGCAAGGTATTAAATTCACTCAAGAACGTGTGAATCTCTTGCGATTATAATTCTTAACCTGAGTAAAATTTGGCTGAGGTAAAGATTAAAGGTAATGTTAATTGTGGACTGCAGGAACAGTCACAATGTACTTAGTGTTTCAGTGTTGCAGCTTATGTATCATAAACACCTGCAGTATTGTTTAAGAGAACAATATGCCATTTTTTGGGCTATGCATGTGTTTTCTGGTTAGTCTGTACTAAAACTTGATCAGTGCAAATGTATGTTTTAAGGTTTAATGGATGTACTTCTTCAGTATGTTGCTTTTTTGAAATATACTGTACTTAGTAGAGAGTGGGGCAAGTTGAGCCACTGGATCACTTTTCTTTCAGAAGCCATCCTGAAATGTTATTCATTTCCTTCTCATTTCGCTTTGCCTATAGGACAACTTAAATGGATAGTTTAGCCAAAAATGAAAATTATGTCATCATTTACTTACCCTCAAATTGTTCCAATCCTGTATGACTTTCTTTCTTTTGATTGGCAGGTATTTTGATTTCATGTTGACCTTAATATTACAAAAGGATAGAAAGTTATATTGAGCTATATTAATGTTATATTTAGTTACATTAACTTAATATTATGTGTAGTGCTTTAATTACAGAATAAAGCATTTAAATGGTATTTCATAAATATTTTTTAAAATAAATTTCATGTTAAAAGTAGTGCTATCAAAATTAGCGTGTTAAACGGCGTTAAAAATATTTAACGCAGTTAACACAGGGGAGTGGCTAGGGTTGGCCACCCCACTCACAACTGCTGCTTCTGTCTCTTTTTTCTTGACAAGAATTCTGTTTCTTTACAAGCACATCAAATGAGAGACTTTTCAGATGCGCACTCCAACTTCACCTCAGCGCCAGGCGTGAGTCAAACGAGCGGTACAGGTGACGAGGAGCTTCAATAGAACAACAGTGAACTGCGGTCAGATGAGATGCTGTCAGGCCGTAATAAAAACAAATCTTTTTTAATGTTAGTTGTGATTAATCACGATTAATTTCAGAAAAAATGTGAGATTAATTAGTTCATTTTTAATCGATTGACAGCACTAGTTAAAAGTGGACAAAGTACAGTAACTCCAAATATAGCTACATTCGCTAAAACCAAAGCAGTAACATTATTTAAATTCATCATGTTCAATTGTGACATTATGATAAAATTAAACTAACTAAAATTATTTCCATCTGTAAAAATTTTCACATTTTATGCAGCATACTATGACATATATGGAGACAAGTCAATGGAATTGCCCTATAGTTGCAACCTACAGCGAGTCAGTGTACTAGGTGGGCGGCACGAGCAGCTGGCTCCTCATTAACGGGGCGATTGGTGTTTTGTGCTCAGACTGCTTCACCCTGTGCACGTGAGCAGCTGCGGAATTCCACTGTCGTGAGACACTCACATACACACACGTTCACCAGCTTCTCTCTCATTCCTTAGTGAGTCTTCATGATTTCTTACAGCGCTGGCCAGCGAGAGGCCGTCCTGACCCCTGTGCTGTAATGAAATAAAGGAGTACATGCCTGAGGAGAAGTCTATGCTGATGATGAAGAGCCATCTCGGCTTCACTCTTCTGCCTTGTTACATGCATTTATTTTTAGCTGGCCTGCTGGGATTTCATGCTCCGCTGTTAAATGCTGATACACACATGTAGCGTGTTGAATTTTTTCTTTTTTCTCTCTCTTGCTTTCCTTTCCCTTCTCTCTCTTTAATCTCTTTCTTCCCCTTATACCTTCTATTCCTCTCTCTCTCATGCTCTCACACTATCCAGTGTGTGATGGACAGGCTCAGATTGTGATGTCATCAGTGCTGCAGGGATGCTTGAGCTTCTCTGATTATGTAACACACTCAAACAACGGATGGGAAAACGCCATGACATCGCTCTAACTGCAGAAAAGCCAGAATCCACCCCTTCTAATGCGGGTCAAAGAGAAAAGATCATATTAGTGTTTAATGTATGATTATTAGTCGTGCTTAGCTGTCTATTTGCTGTACTTCATGTTTAATCTAACTACATAGTAAAGTGGAAGCGGAAACTTTATATGCTTATATACGTTATATATGCTTGAATGTTCCTACTTCAGCATTTATTCTAACAATGAACTGTCACGACACATTAGATGCACGTTTGAATGATCAAGATGACAGTAGAGAATAGGAAGAAGAAGGGGAACGGCTCGAGCCGGACTCAGGTCACCCGCATGAGCGTCACCGCACATGTCAGAGCATGTGCATTACTCGCCAGGCCACGTCTCTGAAATCTATGCAGATTTAGGATACTAGATAGGGATGCACAATATATTGGTGGGGTAAATAAAGGGTCAAGGTTTTGAATAGTTGCTAATTGTTTGAGACTGAATGTGTTCATGAGGTAGTGTTATTTTAGTATTATGTATTATTAAACATTTTATTAATATTTTAAAACTTATATTTTAATTTTAGTTAATTTTTTAGAAGTTTTGTTATGTGATTTTGTCACTTTTAGTAGTTTTTTTTATATATTACTATTTACATTTAATTTATTTATTAAGTTAATCTAGTTGGTCAAATTAGTCCAATACAGGAAGCAAATAATATGAAGGTTATAAAGCTATAAAGCTATACATTTTATTCTGTACATTTCATGTTTATGTACGTTACTGTATTTTGTGTGAAAATGTTATTTTAGTATTATTTATATGCTGTTATAGTATTTCTTAATAATTGGAATTAGCTTTTATTTTTAATTTTAATTTATTCAGTTTTCATTTTACTTTTAGTAATTTTATGATGTGCTTTTATTTTTAATAGTTTTTGTTTTTATATACTTCTATTTATCTTTATTTTTTATTTTAGTTTTAGTAATTTTAGCAGTTGGCAACATTTTTCATTTTTAAGTTTCTCATCTAAATTTTTTATTTTATTTTATTTCAGCTTTATTTAAACTATTGCAAATGGTTTTCAAAACAGTGCTTTTTAGGTTTTAGTTTTAGTTAACAATAAAAGCATTGGTGTAAAAGCTGCTTTTTATTTATTAAAACGTTAAGTATTTTTGTGGCATAAATTTGGCAGCTCTTATCACTTCTGTCTTATCATGTCTCTTATCATGATTTCTTATCTCTTATCATGATCAGCAGCTCTTATCATGTCTGTCGCAAGCAAACCCAGCATATCCTGTGCTTCCTTCCCTTTTTAAAAACAAAACAAAACAAACAAACAAACAAAAACATCTTGACGATTCAAATCGGAGTGTGCAGCTTGGAGAAAAGGAGCAGCCGTGAGGGCCGTGCTTGGCTCTGGAGGGACTGAGAGAGCAAGGCTCCTGTTTGCCTCCGCTGTGGAGAGGCGTTTAAGAGAGAGATGTGACAGTGAAGTTTCATAATCTCTCTGCATCTCAGCACAAGATCCTCAGATTGAACTGGCAGCAGAGTCGTAGCTGTGAGTATGAATGTGGATACATCATTTGTAATGAGCCCACTGCTTAATTATTAACAATCTCTGAATAATGCAGGGAGTTCTCTGAGGACAGAGACATTGGCTGCTCTTACACTATTAGCAGTTTCTGTCATAGAGCCGTTAGCATATGCGTGCGTGTATGTTTGTGTGTCGTGTAAACGTGTTTGTGTGTCTCTCCTCTCTGCTCCGTTCAGAACCCAGCCGTGTCTGTGTCCCACAAGGGCCTCTGATTTCCATCTCGATGGAACCACAGCTGTGCTTTCACCTCTCACAACTCTCCAAAACCAACTTCATGGTGTTAATCATCGATTCCACTTAATGGGCTTTAGTGCTGTAAAGTATAAGAGTCAAATTTGGATGAGAGATGATTAAATCATGGTACATCACATCCTATCCGTCAAGGAATTTTACTGCGGAAGTTCTCAGAACTTTTACACACTTTGCTGGTCGTGATTTACCTGATGAAAAGACCAGCTTGAATCAGCATAAGCTGGTTTAGATGGTCTCCCAGCCTGTTTTTTTGAAAAGGTTATAAGGTTTTTAGTAATTGCTAATGTTTGAGACTGAGTGTGTTCTTGTGGCAATATTATTCTAGTATTACTCATATAATATTATTGTTTTTATGTATATTTTATAATACCTTTTATTTTGCTTTTGTCACGTTTTATTCTTTTTTTTAATATTATAATATTAAATATTACTATTTAGAACTATTTACTATTTATATAAATTTAAATGTATTTTTATTTTTTAACTCAGTTTCATTCTAGTTCAGTTTTAGTTTTCTACAACATAAATGTATGTACCAATCTGCCAATCAGCTTTGCCATTATGTAATTTCTCTTCAGTTTTAGAATTGTAGCATTTAAGTAGATTATAGAACTGAGAGCCCATGAGCAAAGATGGAAGATTTGAAATCACATATGGAGTAACTATCTAAAACCAGAAACCGTCTGAAATCACAAATCAGTCTGATGACCAGGAAATCACCTTTAACGCAGATTTAAGGAGAAACAATTAGATATTAAAGAGGTCTCATTTGGGATTTTTTTTTTCTTTCCAATGGTGGTGGATATCAGTCTGCATTGACATGAAGAGCAAGACAAGGAAATCGAGAGGAGAGTAAGACTAATGATGATATGTGCTATATTTAAACAGCAGATATTGCAGATGGATAGGCTCTATGGCTGTTCATGAGTCCCCGTGGGCCGTGTTGCTTTGCAGCCATGCTTTTTGTCCCTCATCACACTTAAAAATGAAAGAGTAGCAGCACTATAGAGAGGGAGCTTGTACAGGATCGGGCCTACTGCCTCGTAGGGTTCACTCACACTGGGGTAATGTGCTGTTATGACCTGCCTCCTATTTGGAGCTCTTACTGCCATCGTTTGTACTCTTGACTTGTTTTATTGTGTTGGTTGTGCTTAAATATAGGGACACACAATATATTGATACTACACAATTTTTTAATTTTTTTGGTTTCAATTGATATTCAATATATTTTTCTCCTGCAATAGTAACTTATTTAATAATTGTGTGTTTATTTCGCCTATTTTAAATTTCGCTTACTATTGCCATCATCTAATCATCTGTTTTCATACGAAG
Source organism: Tor tambroides (assembly GCA_021397915.2). Taxonomy (NCBI): domain Eukaryota; kingdom Metazoa; phylum Chordata; class Actinopteri; order Cypriniformes; family Cyprinidae; genus Tor; species Tor tambroides. The sequence goes on from JAFVLL020030004.1 coordinate 103,828, forward strand.
AGTCACAAATTCAAATTCTCAAAATCTTTTCGCAAAGTTAAAAGGTCAAATTAACGCGGCTGATTTTAGCTTGGTGTTTCATTTTTCATTTATTTAGTTTATTTACAGTATGCACTACCCTTTGTATACTGGTCTGTAAGATTTTTTTTACATTTTTTACATTTTTCAAAGAGTCTCTTTTATTTGATAACAGATACAGTAAAGAAGTAATAATTTTGTGAAGTATTGCAATTTAAGATGTTCTACTTTAATATATGTTAAAATGTAATTTATTTCACTGATGAAAAAACTGAATTTTTCACAATTCTTTGATGAATAGAAAGTTGCACAGCATTGGTATTTAGTATTTACTGTCCATTTTAATAAATTTTAATGAATCCTTAATGAATAAAATTATTAATTTCTTATTAAAAAATTCCCTGACCCCAACATTTAAAATAATAATATAATATAATACTATAAATTTTAATGTCTTCTATTTATTGGTTATTGACCAACTTGAAAATAATTATCGGCTTACCAGTTTTAGCCAGAATTTTTTTATTAGCACATTCCATAATCACATTTAATATCATCACCATTGGTTTTAATTCAGGACACACAGTACTTTATCATATCAAGTACTTTATCATACAAAGGTAAAACAATATTTTAAAATAAATATATAAATTAGTGCTGTCAATCGATTAAAAAAAATTAACTAATTAATCGCACATTTTTCTGAAATTAATCGCGATTAATCGCGATTAATCCCACCTAACATTAAAGTTTTTAAATATACTTTTATATAGCAATAATTTCACATTCAATCTTCAATTTAATGTACAAACAACATTAAGACAGTATATTTTTAAATATTTGTTTAATGGCATCCTTTATTTTTATGACTGAGGATCAGTATCAATGATCCCAATACTACTGATTTCTCTATAAAATTGCCCCACACTTATCTTCAACCGTGATATAGCCATTCAACATTACAATATAATTGGGAAACTTATCAATTTGAACATTTATTAGACTTTTAAAAATGATTCTAATTTAAGTAGAACTGAAACAAATATTCATAAACCATTTATAAATGTCATATTACTTTTACAATTTTCAGCAGAAATGAGAAACTGATGAAGTTTATCAAACACTAATTCTAAATTAAATATAGATGAATCCTTAAATCTATAAGTTATTTTTTTCTTTCTTTATTTGATTAATGGACATCCTGGCAACCTAGTTGTGGGTTATTTTAGCTTGACTATTTTTCTTTAGACGCAGCTGAACATGGCGAATCGTGTGTATATTTTCTCTCAACACTTTCTACCTTTTCTGACCACTTCAGGTCTTGGAAGTCATGTGAGCTGGCGAGCTGATTCCAAGTGCCATTGGTGGGGAGACAGAGCTAACCTGCTCTAGGACAGTTTTGAAAACCATTTCAGAGACATGTCCTTAAATGTGACTCATATCAAATATAATACATGCCTTTACAGTTTTTGATGACTTTATCCAGCCTTTTGGTAGCTGCCATGACCACTGACTACGTCATTACGCTGTGTTTTATTGTAGCGTTGATATGAGGCTGACCTAAATGCTCCAGCGCGCGAGTGCAGTTCTGGTAGCATTCCCGAGCACAAATACGGTTCCGGCGCTCGTTGACTCGCTTAAGCTGAAGTGAGTGGAGCCTTGGCGACGAGCGTCTCCGTTTGATTTGACGGCGGCGTTATGCGACTGAATAAATGCACTTCTTGTCAAGAGAAAAAAATGACAGAAACAGCAGTTGTGAGTGGGATGGCCAACCCTAGCCCCGCCCCTGCGTTAAATATTTTTAACGCGTTAAACTGAAAAAATTAATTGCATGCGTTAACGCGCTAATTTTGACACCACTAATATAAATACATACATACATAAATAAAGTCAGTAAAATATAAATGTATTAATATTCCCTTAGTCCCAACAATATGCACAGTTATAAATATGACAGGCTAAATAAGAAAATTTGCAATTTTGTAGTTGCAGCGCAACAGAAGTGTCAGTTAGAGTTTTATTAGTTTGATTATTTGGCTTCAAGCTAAATGTCAGATGAATTTATATATGACTACTGTAGATAAAATGTTAAAAATAATTGTTTAAATTGTTATAAAAAATTGTTATAAATTCTAAAAGAGGTTTGAGCACAATTTTGTTGTTGTCACAGCTCTTAAATTTAGAGATTCATTGAGGCTTCTTATACTTTTAAACAAATGTAGGTTGCTGTTACATTATGTATTCTGGGTTGTTGGTCTTGTGAATTTTTGTCTGGGAGAGGGTGTATATTATATTTGGAGTTGTCAAAAGTTATATCCAACAGTGAAGAGACCTTCCCTCTCCCCCTTCTCTCTTTGTTTGTTTTCTTCCTTTCGTGACTCCCAGAGGTACAAACAGCTTTAAAAGTTAATAAAACACCTCTGGTTAGTCACTGGGAACACATGTCAGGAGAGAAACAGAGAAGGCACGTTCAGGGTTCTTTTTGTTTGGCTTGGTAACATTGTGAGATGGTGAGGTGTTCTCATATCCACATTACATTAATCATTGTCTCTGTTGCCTGGTCGTCTCTTAACTTTCCACAGACTTTGAACCGCCGCCTTGTTTTTCTGATCCGTTCATTTACTCTGTCTTGTTTTTTGCAGACCTTTCTGGCACAGAAGGTTTTCTTTACAAGCATTCCACCTCAATAAATGTGTTTGTAATTAAACACAGGCCCGGTCATGTGATCAGCCAAACATCATGAGATGGAGTGGGCGGAATGGACACAGCGTGGCAGGCAGCGGCCTCCCACCGTCTCCATCCCGCCGTGTAAAGCCTTCACGTTCACGTGCTTCACCTCACACAGAGTCAGATCTGCACGACTCCTCGTGCTTCCCCAGAGGAAGCTTTAGCTTATCAGAGGCCTTAGTCTGGGATCGTGGGACTAAAATATTCACTCATCCGCATAGAATACCTCTTTATGATCCTGTAGTTTTAGGTCGGCGGTGTGCACAAACGGGCCTCGGTGTTTGCCAGCGTGTGTGAGTATGTGTGTGGGTGAGAGAGAGAGATCAAGCATGTGTTGTTAAATGTTCCCACACTGTGTAATGCAGACCTGAGTGAGGAGAGTATGGAAAGAAGGAAGAAAGTGAGGCACGTGGTTCCCATTGTGCAGTTGTTTATGTTCGCTGCTACTTATGCTTGTGACTTTTACCTGACAAACTCTGTTCCTCAGATTTACAGTCACATCTGATCATTTCAACTCTATTGTAGCTGTAAGTTCTTCTTCATCATCATTTGGGAAGCTAGGTCATTCATGTCCTTATCAGATGTTTTACTGGATAAGCTATTAAACTCATATTTAAAGATAGGGCTCCAAGATGTAGGGAAAAAACTGAGTTGTAATTTTTATGATAAATATTGCAATTGTGATTTAATATGTGACCCTGGACCACAAAACCAGTCTTAAGTCGCTGGGGTATATTTGTAGCAATAGCCAAAAATACATTGTATGGGTCAAAATTATCGATTTTTCTTTTATGCCAAAAATCATTAGGATATTAAGTAAAGATCATGTTCCATGAAGATATTTAGTAAATTTCTTACCGTAAATATATCAAAACTTGATTTTTGATTAGTAATATGCATTGGTAAGAACTTTATTTGGACAACTTTAAAGGCTATTTTCTCAATATTTTGATTTTTTTTTGCACCCTCAGATTCCAGATTTTCAAATAGCCAAATATTGTCCAATCCTAACAGACCATACATCAATGGAAAGCTTATTTATTCAGCTTTCAGATGATGTATAAAACTCAATTTTGAAAAATTGACACTTAAGACTGGTTTTGTGGTCCAGGGTCACATATGTGATTTTTTTTTGTCTTATCTTTAAAAAAAAGACACAGTAAAGAAGTAAGAATATTGTGAAATTTTAATATATATTCAAAAGTAATTTATTCCTGTGATGAAAAAGCTGATTCTTTTAATGAACAGAAAGTTCAAAAGCACAGCATTAGTATTTAGTATTTACTGTCCATTTTGATCAATTTTAATGAATCCTTGATGAATAGAAATATTCATTTCTTATTAAAAAAAAACAACCTGACACCAACATTTTGAATGGTATAATACTATAAATTTTAATGTCATCCATTTATTGGTTATTGACCAACTTGAAAACCAGTCCTTTTATATGAGTTTCCTGTGTTCATAATATAATTTTTCATCCTATTAATCTTTCATAATATTTATGTGCCAATATTAAAGTTAATAATTAGTTATCTTTAAATATTAAAGTATTTTCATATACATTTTTTGTATATGTATTTTCATATGCAAAAAGTATGAAAAATGTATATGCATTATGAGACTTGCTAAAGATTACATTCAACAGTTTTTATATATATATATATATATTAGGGCTGTCAGTCGATTAAAGTTTTTAGTCTAATTAATTACATGATGTTTCGATTAATTAATCTAATTCATCGCAATTAATCGCAAAATAAATTTGACTGTGAAAATACCCACAAAAGATTTTTTAAAGCTATTTTTGTGTTAAATGAGAAAGTATCAAGTAGGCATTACAAACTGTAGCTTTAGAAATATTTTATTTGATTCAACAAAAAAAATTATTACACATTTAGGCTACAACAGCCTAACATAAACTATTGAACATAAATGAAGATAATTTGAGAAACATCTCAGTATTGTTTGTTCATACAATGAAAGTCATTGGTAACCAAAACAGCTTTGTTACCAGCAGTCTTCAAAATACCTTCTTTTATGTTCCAAAATAACCAATATAGTTATACAGTATCATACTTACCTAGTAATATCCCTTTAACTAAAAAAGCAGTATCCTTAATGACATCATCCTGGTGTGGAAGTGACATAATTTTGGTGTGAAAACAAAGGAAGAGTTTATTTGCAAAAACAGATAACTCCGTTTTTAAAAATGTTCAAAATCATGTTTTTTTCTTATTCTGCATTCCAATTAATATCAATCAAACTGCAGTTGGATTGTTTTGATTAAATAATAATAACTTAAAAAATACAGCTAACTAACACAGCAAAACACAATAAAAACATGATAACAATAAAAAACATGATTTTTGATTTTTTTTTTTTAAAATGGAGTTTTTGCAAATAAACTCTTCAAATAAACATGCATGATTAATTTTTTTTAGCAATTTTGTGAGTCTAGTTGGTTAGCCTCGCGTTAAAGCATTCAGTCCTGTTGGCAATCCACTAGGCCACGTGTGCTACTCCAGCTCTCAGGAAAATGCAGTTGTCTAAACGAAAGTGCTTCGTCCTGCTGTAATGATTTGCACTCTGGATCAAACAGACTGTATAATGAGGCAGATGATTATAAACCATCTCTGTTTTTGCCTTGTTGAGTGTGAGTGTGATTTGTTTTTTCTCTCTGGTCACGTTCTGTGGCGTCCTGATTAAATGCCAGGATTACCATGTGCCCTTTCTTCAGTCCCACTGGCCTACTTGGGTCTTAAACACAACAGTCCTGTCTTTCCTTCCTTTCCTCCTTCAATCCCTCTTTTAATTCCTCTCCCTGTTTCTCTCTACGCTCCTTCCTGCGTCCTGACCTGATCCCTCCACCGTATGATTTATGATTTGCGCATAATAGGTATGTTTCCCAAAATATGGCATCTCTGTGGAGAACAGCATGCTTCCAGAGAGATCGGGGGAGCCCAGCGTGTGACTTGTTTTATTCTGGGAGACATGCGGGTGAGCAGGAGTCCTGTCAAACGTCACTCTGAGGTGACTGATGGATGGATTGATCTCTTGACATTAGCACAGAAACTCTTTAGATCGACGTAAGCCTCAGTGCTTGATTTAAACGTCAAGAGTGGTGCATTGAGAGTGATATTTAGATGAGAGAAACAATAAGTAGTGAAATGTTAAATACACTGGATTAAGAGATAGAAACATCAAATATAAAATATGCTTTAAAGATGAATTCAGTAGTTTTTTAGCTAGTGTTAGCATTGCTGTTCGTGTTCTTTATGTGCCGATACCGCCATGGTATTAGACGCTTCACATCCATCAACTTGGATCAGGATGACTTCTCTTGGTTTTATGTAAATTACACTTCTACAATAATATAACTGTTGTTTTAATGATGTGCAAGCTGATATTATCGAGTATGTGACTCACTTTGCAAAGAATTTATATCATATGATATAGTTAATCATTCATCAATATCACACAAGTGCTGTTTTTCCCAAATATCAGCATGATTGCAAATGTGATTGATTTTATACCAGTTAATTGAACATAAAGTTAATATTGGAAGTTAAATTTTAGACACAGTAAAAACAGTTTGAAACGAAGCCACAAAGGCTGTTGTGCATCTCAGAGCAACGCAGCAGTGTTTCGTTATTGAATGAATTCACGTTTTTAAATGAATCTGGTGAGTCAATGATTCAGTGATGGTGAGTCTTAAGTGATTCCTGTTCATAAAGATGGTCACTTTGTTCCTGAATGAATCAGCCGTTTGAACAAATTAGTTGAGTAAATGTTTTATCTTGAAGGCAGCTTAGGCTTCTTTGGCTATATAGGTACTGATTCTCCCATTTCCACCGGTAAAGCTTGATAAGTGTGTTCCATGGTCTAATTTTCACCAGTCAGCATGAGAATTCTACAACAGAAAACTATTGAGTCTCATGTGAGTGTACATAATTCAGATGAATCTTCATAAAAACTACAGTACCAAACTACAGAATGCCCTGTGTAATTTCTGTGCATCAAATGGCACTAAGTGGAACTCTACGAATAATGATTCTTTCCAAATAGGTTTCCTCAACATATCATTGTTTGAACAAATAAGTAGTCCTGCACCAAACTCACGCCATTATTTAAGCAAGAAAAAAAGGCTCTTTGCAGCCATTTTAGCCAGCTAATTCTATGTAGGCAAAAGACATACAGCTCCGATTTACTTGAATGAAGAAAAACACAAATCTCCAAAAATGTTTGTCAAGATTGTTTCAATTTCATATGTCAGATCAGCAGCATTTGTTAGTTAGTTCAGGTCTTCTAAATCACATGATCCACAGTGATGTTTTGAAATGATTTTTCCAGCTGTAGTGTATACTTTCTTTTCATGTAACTCTTTAATTAATTCCATTCATTTTTTAAGATAAGGTTTCTCAGACACCTCACTCACATTCAGGTCAATCACAGCATGGCACGATCACGATCAGTCTCAGCGTAATTAGATTGGGCCCATCTAGATGTCTCTGGCCAGCTGGAATAGAGTTCTCTTTCTTTTTCTTCTTCGCTGTCATTCATGCATTTGGTGGTTCAGATCAGAGCTCTCTTCTTAGCTACCCTTGTCATTTTCTTTAGTTTGCTGTGTTGACGAAAAATACTGAGACACACACAATCACCCCATATTTTCTGCTTGACATCATGCACAATTGTCAGTTTCTCCATACTTTTGTACTTATAGGTGAATGACTGTTTTCAGACAGTTTACTCCCAACAGCTGCCATTGGTCATATAGATTTTTTGTAGTGTTGCATGTTTTACATTTTGAATTAGTTTTCTTTTTTGTTGCAATATGTAGAACAAATAGTGAATTTGTTTTCATGTCTTCTTTCATTCTCTTATATTAGATGTCCATCACGTTAGGTAATGTGCCACCCAGGTTTTTAAGTACTAGTGGCAAAAAAAAAAAAAGTTAAATACAACCATATGTGTTTTCAGAAACTGGTTTTAAAGGAGCAGCATCAAGCACTCCTAACTGCCATAATGGAGACATCAATAGACCAATTCATGTTTCTTGGAAGCTTGATGGAAATTTGTCTCAGCTTTAGCAAATACACATCTGTTGGACAAGGGGAAAGAGTCCTTGAATCTCTCCATCTCATCTCCTAAACCACATGGTCATTTTTAAAGCTTTTTTGCAAATTGTGCACTCCATGGCATAAGGACAGCCATATTTTAATAATGGAGAAAATGTATTGAATATTATTTTTCTTGCGCATATCATCATGCAGCAGATTAGGATGGGATTTGTGGAGCTTAGCTGATGGACACATGCTGTCCCCAAACACCCTGCATATACAAACACAGAACCAGCAGAGTGGAGGTACAAAAAGAGATGGATTGAGCGGGAAAGGTTTAATGGCCCTTACATACTACTACATATAAAAGTATCACATTATCCTAAGTGACTATACTAATGCATTAGACCCTTCCAGCATCATTCATGGATAATATATCCCCTCCTCTCCAGAGTCAGCTGTCATTTATAGAGGGATTAGTGGCAGAGGTTGGTGGGCTCAGGTCATTGTCATCTCTCTGACCACTCCAGACCACTCAACTCTGGATGACATCATATAATAATAGATTAGATCATGCATCACACTTGTGTAAATGACAATACATGCAGATACTAACATTTGAGAATTTGGATATCCTCTGCTGATTCTGCAGCCAGTCAGTTTGCGGCTTCACATTTATTAGTTTGGTTCTGCGTTTGCTGCAAACAAACCCTCCACCTCCCCCAGCTCCACCTATATAGATAGCTACGGGTAGTTTCATGTATGTTATATGTGCAGCAGCAGCAGCAGCAGCATGTCTGTGGATGTATTGTCACTTGCTAGAAACAGAAATTATTGTAATTATTATTATTATATTAATATGATAATATTATAAATAATATCTATTATATATACATATATTATTGGATGTAAATATGTTAAAACCAATGTTAAACTTTTTTTCTTTAATTTAGTAATATTTTATTTTAAATGAGACATTTTGGGTAAAAAAATATATATATATACACACAGTCATTTCCCCTTCTGCTTTTCTACTTTTAACATCTGCTCCCTACACAATGTCTTATAGTGTGCAATTGTGCATTGTTCTTAAAAAGCCTTACCTCCTGAGATCTATTTAATGATGTATAGGATTAGAATGAATCATTTATACAAGTCTGAATTATATAATATTTGTGTGCTTATGTAAGAAGTATGGACGAGCACTGTTTTTTTTTCCCCCTGTGAGCCTGGACCCCAGTTGCTACAGTGCAGGTCAATCCTGCTTGATCCTGCATAGATTTAAAAGTCAGGGATTTGAGAAGGACTCTGCGTCTGTCATCAAATATGCTTATCCCGGCCCCCATTTCTTCAGCTATATGTGTGTGTGTGTGTGTGTGTGTGTGTGTGTGTGTAAGAGAGATGGAGAGAGAAATGTTTTAGCTCAAAAACAATATAATTTGACCATTGCATGCCTTCAAATCTCCTATCACTTATGTTCTCTTCGCTCAAACTTTTCACATAAGCAGGTACAGAACATTGCGTCTTATATTTATCTGTTGACCTGGTTAGAAAAATCAGCTAGTTTACTTGTGTGTTGGAACATTTTGTGTGTATGCTGGAAAAAAGTCCTGTTATTAAGGACTCTTAGGTGACTGTGAATGTTTTATCATGTTAGAAGCCATTAGCAGCACAATGTAGCTGTGATTGGTGTACGAGGGAAGAGAGCTCAGCTGAAACAATTGCACGCTGATGTTAGTGCAGCAGTGAGGTGCTTGTGAGTAGCTTTAATTGAATCCAGGACTAGTTGGTCTTGGTATCTCAGCTGTGTTTGAGGCTGACTGTAGAGAGGACTAGTGTTGTTGGCATGTAAGTCATGCCATTAATTAGTGATCCTGAGTGTCCCCTCTCAAACGCCATACCTGAAGCACTTGAGCACCGCTACCTATGTTTACAATTAACACTTCAGCCCTTCTCAATCACAGATTTCCCTGTTGAGGTGGAGAAAATAAACTGTGTATCTGTAACATGAGAAAAATAGTAAGTCAAACTGGGTCAAATGCACCTTGTAAGAGAATTGTGTCATTGATATGATTCAATAATGTCAATGAAATGCTTTTACGCTCACTTTTATGCCACTATCCTTAGCTATTGTAGTTTTATAAAAAGATGGTATATGAACATTTTATATATATTTTTAAATATTTTATACCTTTTTTTCTGCTGTACACTTCTTGTTTGATACATTGAACATGTTTTTTTTTCTTTTGTGTAAAACAGTGTCATTTTGGTATCATTTATGTCATTATTATTATAGTATTTGCTTATATTTTGAATTAGCTTTTTTTACATTTTAATTTAATTGATCTTCACTTTTTAATTTTAATAATTTTATAATTTATTATTTTAGTAATTATGCACTTTTGTCATTTTTATTCATTTTTATATTTTTCTATTTACCCTTCATTTATCATTATTTAATTTTTAGTAATTTTAGTACTTCAGTTTATTTATATATAAACTGTTTTTTTAACTGATCTCAATTTTTTTTTAACTGGTATCATCATAAACATCCTCGAATTATATAATTTGGCATAGTGCAATGAGCGAGCAGTTAACCAGCTTTAAATGAATCATTTGTTGCATTGACTGAAGTTTTCTCTCTCCCCATGTTAAAATGCCCAACGTTACAGCAGAAAAAAAACATGTTTACAGCCTGGTTCAAAAAATGATTTTGGTCTATATAGCTAATTTTGCCCTTTATGACAACTATGAGGGTGGAACTCATCCGTTTAAATTATATTGAGCCTTAAAGTTCTGCATAATTAAGAGTGTGGCCAGTTGAGTGACAGGCGGATTGCCGCTGCTGTCACCACTGGTGAGCTAGGTGGGCGTGATTTCAGCAACCAGCTCCGCCCACATCCCGCCTCTTTGCCCATTTTCGATTATCCGGGAGTGACGCGTGGTGACGCGCTTGCCAAGATGGCGACGGCCGACTCCGCCTGCTTTGGGCTTCAAAAATGCTCTTCAGAAACCTACGGGTGCCGTCACGGACACTACGTCCATGTTTTTTTTACAGTCTATGGTAATTTCACATCAGTGGATAATGTCCATAGTGGACAAAGCTGCTTGAGGACATGTGCTGGATTATACGTTTCCAGCAATGTTTAAGTGCAAATTACAGAATTGATATTGTTAAATGGATGGAAGGCAACTTATGTCATCTGGGAAAACAGGATTTAAGGCTCCGCATGACAATTAAAGCAGCTTTATAGGGGAAAATCACTTAAGAGGCAGAACTTTTTCATGGAAACTGTCAACGACTCAGCATCTGTCCCAAAGTTACATCACCAGCAGCAGTCATTATGCTGCATTTCATATTGAAGTGATCACAAAATATAGCAATGATTGCCATATTTGCACTCCATAGGGTTCCGCATTGGAATTAAGTCATGATTAAACTCCAAGGTCAAATATGGACATGTACCAAAAAACCAAGAGTGGATATCTAGGAAAGTGAGTGTTACTTTGACAAAGTGATCCCTTAGGATGCTGCAAAAATAAAAAATCAAGGCTGTCATCATGAAGCTTTTATAAAGTTTCCGATCTGACAGAACGAAAATAAAAAAGAAAACTACAGTGTAAACAAGCAAATATATAACATAGGTTGTTACTAAAAAAAAGCCTCTCATTGAGTATTTGATTTATTTATTGAATGATATTAACTTTGAGGGAAGCTGGTCTTCAGTGCGGCTTCTCATTATGTAAGAAGCCACGAGTGCTTTATATATCATTACGCTCTACTTGTTATCGTAGTCTGGCTTGGTCGCTAAGTGAATCAGTTGTTTGACTCGCGTCTGATGATGGAAAGTGCGATATCTTTAGAGCTCCCTTGGGAAATTTGTTTTAAACCACACAAGCATTATAATGACAGAGACAGCATATCAAATCCTCGGAGGGGTTTCTGTAGTTATCACCAAACATAAGTAATGTTGAGCAAAACAATGTCTCCACCATGCCATGTTTTTATGTTAGGAGGTTAAACTGTAATTTCTATGTAATTTCCTCTTTTTTTCTACATTTATTATACATATAACACCTCAATCAACCCAGAAAATTTCCTAATAATAAAAATATCTGTCAGGACTCACCTTACTCAGGATTACTTACTCCCAGGCCACAGGGGATGAATTAATTACAGTTAATTTGATATCTTAAATACTTGTGCTCTTTATTGGTTTAGTTCACAAAGCTGCTCTGTCTGTCTATCTATCTATCTATCTACAATACAGTATATGCATATAATTTTTGTGTGCGTATATAGAGTGTATTCAAGTAGACTTTGCTTCTTTGGACATCAGTTTACTGTATGAATAGTTGCATTTGTACAGTATATGTGTACAAGCCACAGCTACACAACTACATATATTCACATTTCTAAACTCCTTTAGGAAGGAGAAATTCTCCAGTTACTGTCTTGACGATGGAAGGGCTTTAATTTCATCAATTAGATTTAATTGACAACAGATGCTGCCTTCCTGTTGATTGGAATTACAGAGGTCTGACTCTCAGTTAAGCTGTTATGTCTAACTCTCTCTGTTTGACTGACAGCTACTCCACGGCTGGGTCTGTGTCCGAAACCTCAGGCAGCTGCCTTGCTGCCTCACTGTCCAGTCACTCAGTGACTAAACAGGCTGTTTTGTCTCCTAAGGAAACAGTTTTTGTCTCCCAAGAAATCTGGCTTTCAAGGCACAATAACATCCTGTCTAATAATGTAAAACAAATTCCAGTGAGCTTTAGATATATGCATGATATACACATAAACAAACATTACAAGTCTCTAATGCTGCTCATCAAGGCTGCATTTATTTGATCATAAATAGAGTAAAACAGTAATATTGTGAAATATTATTACAATTTAAAATGGCTGTTTTCTATTTTAATATGATTTAAATTATAGTTTATTCCTGTTATGGCAAAGCACTCCTGTCTTCAATGTCACATGATCCTTCAGAAATCATTCTAATATGATGATTATTAATATTATTATTAATCATTATCAGTGTACAGTGCTGTTCAAAAGTTTGGGATCAGTAAGATTTTTGTTTCTTATGCTCATCGAGGCTGTATCTATTTGATCAAAAATACAGAAAAAAGCTGTAATTTTGTGGAATATTATTGCAATTTAAAATAACAGTTTTCTATTTTAATATACTTTAAAATATAATTTATTCCTGTGAAGCAAAGCTGAATTTTCAGCATCATTACTCCAGTCTTCAGTGTCCCATGATACTTCCAAAATCATTCTAATATGCTATGAACCCTCCTATCTTCCATCAGACAGCATTTTTATTCTTTCCATTCGAAATCCAACCAGAAGACGTCTTAGCGGATGTTACCTTGTACCTTTTTGTCTTCCTACCTTTGTATACTATCTGCAAAGGCAGCATTTTGGTCTACTTTGAAGTTGAAGCATTACATCTTCAGATTTTTAGCCTTTGAAGTAGACTTATTTAAACAGCTCAAAGCTCACAAAATGCACTGAAGGGAACTTGGATGCATACGGCTGTCTCATGAGGAGTTGAGCAGTTCTCAGAGGAGGAGCAGGGGGTCGGCGCTGACAGCGGTTAATGTATGTGGACAGTCTTCATGTCCTTCCTGCTGGCCATTAGTCTCCTGGTACTCTGGAGGAGGAGGTTGTGCAAGGTCCAAATCTTGCTGAGAATCAGCCCTGTCCTTCTATATCCTAACTTTCTGGGCAATTTTAGCCTTTTCTCACTAGCTTGGAATGTTCTTGTCTAATTCTCGCTAGCAGTCACTCTGGGAGAGGAACCGAGGCCTCATCCGTTTGTTTTAACTCTGTTGCCAGTGTACAATAAAGAGATTTCGAATTCATTTCTGTTTGTTTGCCTTCTCTGTAATTACAGAAGGGACCTTTCCGTAGACCGTTTCAACATTGCCAAGTTCATCTTTCTGTTGCTGTTGTTGTGTTCTTTAATTGATCCGCTCGCAGTAACTGGCTATTGTTTAGTGCTGCTTTATTCATTGGCGCTGTAATTGAAATTAGATGAATCAGAATCTCTTGTGCCAGGGAGCGCTCTGCGAGCTGAGGGGCTGTGACTCTCTAATGAGGGCCACACCAACAATGAAACCCATGTGAACCAAGAGCACCAGAGCAGATCTGTTGTTCCTTGGATAAAAATAGGCAGCTGACTCTCGGCCCAGCGTTTCATTCATCTGTTTGTCATCAGAAGCCTTTTGTCTCGAGTTAAGCACTGTTTCTGTGGGTGAAATGAGCAATAGGAGACTGGCATGAGACCTAGAGGTCATAGAGCAAGGGTCAGTCTCTCTTTTCACACACTTCAGGAACTGTCAGTGTGTAATTATGAAGGATTTGTATCATTAAATGGACCATATACAGAAGCACCAGGTGAGATCTTCTTTTTTCACTAGTGGAAGATAAAGCATTGTTTTTGAGTTCTTTTGGGTTGTTTGAGTTCACCTCTGTGGTGTTTAGGGCATTGGGGGCAGTGTGAGGCCTGCTGACGCATTCAACCTCCCCGGTGATCTGGGAGAGAATGTCACTGCACAATGCGCAGCCATGGACACGCACAAACACCCTTGCAGATATTCCTGTAATGACTGCCGTGTTATACAAATACTGTTATGATGATCTTTATATGAAACTGAGAGCTAGCTTGTAGTTTGTCAACTTTGCTCACAATGTGGTGGCACAAGAGAGTAACATTACATCTGTGCAAAGAGGAAATCACATCGTATGTATTTGTTGTGCAGTAATGCAGCCAATTGTGAAAATGCTGAATCTGAAATGACTTTTTAATAAAGGGTTTGATTTTTTTTTAACAATTTATTACTTTTTTCAGATATATAGTATAGTTTTAAAAAATATACTTTTTACCTGCTTTTCATTATGGCTACTTATTATGTGTATTATTAAATTTTTTGTCCTTGCCTTAGACCCAGAGTTTTAATCATAAAATATAATATTTTAAACCTACAATAATCTTACAAAAAAGTTAAATTATTTCAATATTTATGGTGTGAAAATGATTTACATTAGTTTTTACCTTATGATTTTCCCTCAATTTTAAAGTGATTTCTATCATGACCAACAATTTTGCCACTAGTAAAGGTTTATGAAAACTTAGTGTACTTCGTTACAAAGCAGACACATGTGTCAGTGAAGAGCATGCTTGAGATGAAATATGAGACATGATATTGAAGAAAATCTAGGTAAATATCACTTAAGAAGAATATTTTGTTTGCTCATTATCTCCTATATTGTAATTATAACACATAATATGAAAAATAGAAAACTGCAGAATTTTCCAGTAATTATTAGTGGACAAATTAAATTAGTGGAGGTGTCAAAATTGTTTTAAAAGAATTTATTCTCTAAAAGCCCTAAGGAACAAATGTGTCTATAGATAAAGAAATACCCATAAATGAAAATAAAACATGAAATAGCATGAAAAATGATTCAATTTGCTTTTACAGACATAAAAAGATGTTCTTTCTAACAATATTGGAGAAAAAAAACAGTGTGAGAGGATCAGACAAGCAATTTATTTTAGTCTCTGTAGATATTGTCTGTCTTTCAATCATAAAAAGTGACAGGCGTTCAAAGTTGCACACATTCTGAGCTATTTTTCTGTCAGCAATGAAATAAATCAGGTTTCACGTTTGCACAGAGGGATCAAGCTTTTCCCTGAATGGAACAAAGTCGTTCTCTGGGGTCTCAGCGCTTTTCAATCAGGACTGTAGTATCTTGGATGTTGACGTCATGGCAACGGGCTATGTAGGAACGAGCACAATTGCAACACTTCAGAGAGCTCACGGCTGACTTTGTCACTCCCACCATCTTAGAACATGTAAAACCGAATCCAGGCAAATAAGTGGCCACTCTCACTGACCCGATTCTGTCGGCAGGCTGCGGGCTTATCAATGGAGCAGGCCGGGTGACACGCTGTGGCAGTGAATAGCTTGTTAACAGAGCAGCGATGGACTGGGAGCAGCAGTAATGCAAGAACAGCTCCTGAAAATCACACCAATGCCACAGTCATATAGTTGTCAATTCTCTCTTAAGCTCAGTGAATGGCGTCTGATAAAGTCATTTTGCTGTTCTGAGCGATCAGAGCTGAAATATTTCACTGTATAGGTTCTGCTGTTGAATAATGAACTCTTTTTGGACTCTTAAAGGTATATTTCACCCCAAAAAAAAAAAAAAAACTGTCATCGTTTACTTAGCCACTTGTGTTTTGAAACCCATTTTCTTTTATAGGAAACAAACTGAGATGTTAAGCAAAATGTCCAAGCTGCTCTTTTCTATACAGTGAAAGAGAATGGTGACCATGGCTGTCAAGCAAGATTTTATAGACAAGATATTTAGTGAATAATGACCTAAATTTCAGACTGTCATGCATCTTATAATATGGCATCAGAAGACTCAAAATATAGTCACTTAGTGCTTTTTTTGCCAACCTGATCTCATGACGAAAACGTACCTGTGGGAACTTTTTCACAAGACGTGAAACACGTACCAAGACGTACATATCACTGCAGTTTCCAACAGAAATTAACACTAGAGGCATTAAAACATTAAGCAATCGTGATTGTTTTTGTACACATTTATGATTACATCTCCATATGTTTCGCTTTCCGGACGTAACAAGCTTGCTCGGTAGCTCAGCAAGCACAGAATTGGAATTAGGATGTGAAATCCTTGGGTATGAATCCCATGAAAAACATGACTCATGATGAAAGAGCTGCAAGATGAGAAATCAAAAAACAGTTGGTTAGGTTTAGGTGTAGTGCAGATGGTACTTTATTTTAAAACATCACGGAGCGTTAGAGCCACTCAACAGACATTTCAAGTCAGAACTGTGGTGACACATACAAAACCAACGTCACATAAAATGTACGTTCATCTGTTTCGGGGGAAAAAAAAACAAACACTCTTTTAGCACCACTCAGTGGACATTTCAGATTGAATTTATAAACGTACATGGTGGTACATATTTCGTGTCTTGTGAAAAAGTTCCCACAGGTACGTTTTAGTCATGAGATCAGGTTGAACTTTTCTTTTTCAAACTTGACAGCTTTCGTCCCCAATCAATTTCATTGTATGGAAGAGAGAAGCTCAGACATTTCTGCGAAATATCTCCTTTATGTTACACAATTTAAATTTTTTTGAGTGATCTAGCCCTTGTGACTTTAATGAGATGAATTTATGCTGTGACCATAATTAGTCTGTGATTGAAAGCATTTACTATTTGTCCTCTGGAGTGATCCATATGTTTAATTAAATGCTGTATAATGAGTGAGAAGAATCTCTGAGACTCGTGTGCGCTGCTCTGTGTGTTATACTTGGATTATTCATGTAGCCCAATGTATGTATGTGCTTTCTACAGGTATACATGAGTTCCCTAATGATATCTTCACCAACCAGGAGCGAATGGAGGGGGCCGTAGCCTTGCACGTTCTGTGTGTAAGTATCTCTGCCATCTGCTTTTCCTTTTCAACATTTTATACAGTAGTTTGAATGCCTTATTCTTGCTGAAACCTATGAAATTACATGAACACTTGAAGTCACAAGGCTGTGTGTTCCATTCAAGCATCAGGGTAGTCTCTGGCTTCACCTGTATTATTTGTTACAATGGCTACAAAGGATTTTCCAAGTGACTTGCTCGCTGGTACACATGAATGAATTGATCATGTTAATTTTCAGGTAATATTACCTCACTTGAATGAAGGTGTTCAAGCAGAGAAGGGTTTGTTCAGCTTAAATTATATTGTGAGAGCTTGATGTCCAATCAGGCTGTCTTTGCCACATTAACCAGTACAACAAATCAAGTTCATTTAACAGATGTATATGACAACATGCCCCAATAGTGATTATGTATGTTAGTTTGATGAAAATATGCAAAAATATGATGATATTTAAATTTTTTGGTTAGAATGTACAAAAATGATATCTAATATGTAATTTCTAAAGATCTGAAAATAAGTTTATATTTTATATGCATTTATTTTCGTATATATTACATTATATACTGTACAGCATTGGTTACGTCCATTATCTAGTTACTTCCATAAATGGCCTCATTGTTTTCATGTTAAGATGAACTTTATAACTGATCTAGAACATGTACACATCTTGGCATGTGCTTTAGTTCTTACCTGAAATACTGTTTACTACAGTGCTTGTGCATATAGAGAGCGAGATTGGGGTTTATAGTCTCTGGCAGTCTATGCCAGATGACGCAATCATTTGTTTACAATAATACACAATAGAGTTCCCTCTGCCAACAGTATTTCCTATAGTTTCTGTTCTGTTCAGAGTGTTCTCTGGAGGTTCAAAATGGAGCCAAAGTGAAATAACACTAGAAATTAGAAGCAGTGTAAGCTGGGTGGCTGTCCAGAGCCTTTTGAGTCATGACTCGATAGAATCGTTTTTCATTGAAGTGTGATTCATTGAAATTGCTTTACCTGCTCTACTCTACGGCCAAAAAAAACCCCCAAAAAAACACACATGCTCATATTTATTCATATTCCTAAAACAATTATGATGTCACTTAGAAATTACATAACTGTCTTTTTGTTATTGTTGTTTTTAAAGAACTGAGAGATAAGAAAATTGTTTTATGTGGTAACTGACATCATGCCACCCACAATGGATGTTGATAGAACTTAATTTATTTTGAACCTGGAACATGAATTATTACATTAATGCTCTCTTAATAAATCCATCGCAGTTGGATTTAATAAAATAAACCGAGTTGCTCTATTCCACCCCCATCATCGTAAGCTATCACAGAGAGACTATTCATCATGTATCAGGCTTTCCTGCCCCCATAGGCCATGTCTGAGCACACTTTTAAGTGAAGCATGCCATGTGAAGCAGGTACTGATGCAGTACTGTGTGTTCCTGCTGAAATCCCCTGCAGGGTTGGTTTGACACTGCCATTGTTGTGCGTTGTTTAGGTAGTTGCCCATGTAAGCAGAAAGTGAGTGGATGGTAAAAGCTGCAGCAAAAACCCTCTTAAGACTCCCTCCAGCTGTTTACATGTTTTATTTATCTTTAGGGGCTTCAGTAGCCCAGCTCTGTCTTGTCAGAAGGTCAAGAATAAAAGGAAGGGGAGGGAATGAGAGTGGAGTGGGCAGAGATTACGTAATGGGCACACAGTGCAAGCATGGCAGCGTGGCGGCTGAATTAGATGCACTGATTGGCGGGAAACAGTTGGCAAATGGATCCCAGGAGTGAATGGGAGCTTGCTTTGAAAGGATGTTGCATGCTTGCATCCATGTATATATATTTGCAAGTTCTATGTGAATTCACGCTCATTTAACTTTTTTTTATTCTAGAATATTTTCAAATGTTTTATTTAATTGACAGTACTTAATATATTTTAATTATTTATTTTTATTTAAATTATGTATTTATTAATTGTTGTAGCAGTGTTTATGTACTTTTTTTAGTGTGTACATGCATAAATTCACATGTATATGTGCGTGTTGCATATTGAGGGACCATGACATCTGCGATTCACACCCATCTGACCACAGCAGATGTTGAAGCAACTAATCCACACACGGGTCTTTTATGTAAAACATGTCAGACTTTCCAAAAAAAAAAAAAAGTTCCATCCCTATTGAGTATGAGACAAATAAACTTTGAACCCCCCAGCCCCCACCACCCCTCACTCTGTAAAGGGCACCAGCTTCCATCAGTGCCTTTCTGTCATCGGGACACTTTCTAAGAAAAGGTCTGAATAGTCCCAGTAGATGGCCGTCCCACTGGAGGGCAGATTGCTCTGAGAATTTAATGGTGTTGACACTCGTGTACTCAAATGTGCCCGCACGCAAGAATTTAGCTTTGCACAAATTTCATGTGCTCCCTGCAGTGGCTTCTAGAGTCTGTTTTTTTTTTAAACTTCTTACGTAATGTGAAGTTACAGAGACTTCATCACGTGTCGCAAATCTAATTTAAGGTGGTATTTCCACAGTGGACCACTCTGACTTAAAAGGAAGAAAATGAACATTCTGTCATGATTTCACCCTCATGTTTCGTTTCTAAAGGTGAAGTTTTGAATAAAATATCTTGGCTGCTCTTTTCTAAAAAAATGCAGTGGTTCTTAACCGTTTTGACCATTTTGACAGACCATAATTTAAAAGAATAGCTGTCATAATTTACGTACCCTTAAGTTGTTCCAAACCTTCTGTTGCTGCTGAACACAAAAGAAGATATTCTGAAGAATGTTGGTAACCAAACAGTTGCTGGTCCCTATTGACTTCCATAGTATTTTTTTCATGTTAGTTCAACAGAAAAAAATACCGGTTCGGAATGACTTGAGGGTGAATAAATGATGACAGAATTTTCGTTTTTGAGTCGAGCTTCAAAAGGCTTAAAGCGGGAACTCTGTAATTTTGTGTTAACTCTTTCTCTCTCTCTCTAAAGACCATGTATATGTTTTACGCACTGGCACTGGTGTGTGATGACTACTTTGTACCCTCTCTGGAGAAGATCTGTGAGGTAAGACATTTATTATGTCCTAGCTAATGTTCTACAATTGCTAAATCATTTAAAGCAAGTTTGAAGGTGAAATATGTAATTATTTATTTAATATTTTCTCCTGTCACAGACCAGGCTAATTTAAAGCCATAAAGCTATTGTGAGTTTTTATAAATAAAAATAAGTTATAGTTGTCATGAAAATATATTAATTTAAATATTTCTATTTTGTCCCAGTCTAAGCTATTTTTAATGATAATTCTAATATATTTTAATATTAAAATAATGAAATTAAATATTTCTATTTTCTGACCAATAGCAGATTGGAGGAGTGTTTGAGAGACTTCAGATTAGTCATTATTTTTGGCTGTTTTCTGTTTGGTGCAAATTTTTCACTTCATCTTTCATGTCTTTCTCTCTGTCTGTGTGTAAACATGTTGTAGCGCCTCCATCTCAGTGAGGATGTAGCAGGAGCCACGTTCATGGCAGCAGGAAGTTCAGCTCCTGAACTATTCACCTCAGTCATAGGTAAACATCTCCGAACACAGCCTGCCTTTGGAAAACAATTCCCCTCACATTTGAACATGGACCTTCACATACCCTTTGTAAGCCACCCTGTCTTCTTTGTGCAGGTGTATTTATCACCAAAGGAGATGTGGGAGTGGGCACAATCGTGGGTTCTGCTGTCTTCAATATCCTCTGCATCATCGGAGTGTGTGGGATCTTTACTGCACAGGTGCTCATTGCTTTACACAGTAACACATGTTTTTAGGTAACGCTTCAAACTAATTTAAATGAAACGCTGCGTTATTTCTTTCTCAAATATAGCAAAGGGAAGTCCAAGTCATTTTAGTGAATTGATCCAGCCAACTAATTCACAGATTCACTTTGGTTTCAGCATAAATGTCCATGCACCTTCCTATATGTAGCGAAATATTTTGTTAAATGCTAATGTTTGTTGCTATCTTTTTGTTTCAGTTATATAAATTAGGGTGTTTTGTAGTTTTCTTAAGTGTGAATTTATCTTTTGAACCCATAGCAGAAGTATGCTATAGTTATATTCAAAGTACTGTATCTTCTCCAGCTCTGTTTACGTCCTCATTTGCTACAGTCTCTACGGATTGCCAGTAAGACATAATTTTCCTTTATACAGTCGTCACAAATGTACTGAGCAAGCATTATGGGTTCTCGGGATCTGTGAGAGGACGTCTTAGAGATGAATGAGGTGACCTGTGCATCCCCTTCGTAAACCTCTGCCCTAAAAAAGCCATTACTTAGTGTAGAATGACAGTAAGAAGTGAGCAGACTATTCTCAGGGGTCATTGAGAGAAGCCGACGAGGTCAGCCATGTTAGATGTGGAACTGTTTTTTTTTTCTTTGTTTTCCATCCTGTCGTCTTTGCTTTCCACTTCATTCAGTCATTCACGCTCCTTCGGTTTAACCTCCTAAGACCCTTACTATGTTAAAGAAAAGAGGATATGAGGTTATTCTGTCTTTGCACAAGCATGGGAAACTGCTTAATAGTTTTTTCCTCTCCCAGTCTTTCTCCAGTCACCATCTGGCAGTGGAATAGAGGCATTCTGGGTAGTCTGATAGACTTCAGAAAAGTCTTGTGTCTCACACATATACACATACACACAGCTGTTTTACTTCTTATGGACTTCTCCATTATAAATTGAGAAAAACTGCATAAATACAAAAAAACAATTTATTAACAGGAAATTTATTTTGGAAATTTGGTGTCTCTATGACAAATAATCTTATTGCTTATTTAGAATGTGTGTGTGTGTGCGTGTGTGTGTGTGTGTGTGAGTATGTATTTTTTATTAGATCATTTATATGACATTTTTTATCATCAGATTTTTTTATGTTAAAGAAATGTGCTTTTTATACACACAGGCACACACATTTATTTTATTTTTACTTTTATTTTTATTTATGCACAGACATACGTGTGATATGCAGTGGTTTTGTGTTTGGGCATTTTTACAAATTTAGAATCTTATATTAGTGATGTCAGTAAATCATTCCCAAAATGGCACAAGGCCATAAGACACTTGCACACTTACGCATGGAGTCCATCAGTGTCAAGGGGGAAAAAAACACATCTGCAACAATGGAGCTTCTAGTTGCCACGGAAACACAAAGCAAAGAGTGTCACCTGTGGTGTAAGTTAAGCTGTTCTGGCGTGAGCGATGGCGCATTACTTCCGGTGCTCTGACGTAGATCAATGCTTTTTATGGAAGGATCACCCTACACAACATGACACGCATTCAGTAGGGATTATTTCACACAGTTCAATCAGCTAGATTTGGTACTTGATTTCACATCCATATATGGCATTTCCTTCACTCGCTTTTAATTCATACACTTTAATTCAGCATTCGAAAGTTTGCAAGCCAAAAACCAACTTTTCAAAAAAAAATCTGGAAATAGTCACAGATTACACATTATATAAGAGGCATGACAAGCACATTTTAAAATCCTTTAATACCAGGGTTTTCAGCTGAGACCATGAATGAAAGAAGCATGCAATTTATTTATTGCGCTGAATAGAGACTTTTTGAACTAAACTTCTTAATATACTGTACAACTATTGTGCAATATCATTATTAAAATTACTGTTTTTTTTTTCTGTATATTTCAGTATTTCAAAATCATGGCACCTCTATGAGTGTCCCATAATTAGGGCCCTGTAATATTATGGTAGATGATATCCTTTATGAGTTATCATAAAACTTGCTTTACACTGAAAAATAAATAATCTGTGAAATTTACAGTAAATAACCAGCAGCAGTGGTTGCCAGAACTTTAGTGTAATAATATGGTAGCAAAATATTAGGGGCCAGATTTACTAATAGCTTGCGCTAGCGCAAACCATCTTTTGATGTTAAAATAGTACTGTAAGGATTTACTAAAGGTGCGCAGTGAAGAATTTGTGCTGAAAAAGCACGGACACAATTATTTTTGCACCTGACCTTATTGAGTATGCATTTGTAGGAGTTTCCCTTTCAGACGCAAAATTTATGGGAAGAGAGTATTAAAATGAATCTCGCAACGTGATATACTAACGTTTACTGGTATTTGCGCCATTATTTAATGCCCAAAAAAATCATGTCTTAAAGCAGACGGTAATTTGCGCTGCTCTTGGTAGATTGCGCTGGTCATTATGGAAATGATCTGGCTGCGTCTGTGTTCTTTAATGTGTGCATTGTCAGTAAATCACACGCAGAATTTTCCCCTCCCGTCGGCGCTTTTATGGAATTGCGCTCTAACGCTAATTTGCCCTGTTTAGTAAATCTGGCCCTAAGTTTTACAGATTGAATTTACAATAAATTTACATTACAAAAAAAGATATTTCATTAACTCATATATTGTTAAAATACCAGCCTACTGAAGGACTAAATTCTGCTTTAAACCTTTATTATACACTCACACCCACAAAAAAAAGGGTGGTAATGAGAAATGACAATAAAAAAAATAAGAAGAAACAAAGTACTTCAATCAAAATCTATCAAATGATAGACAAGGAATTATGTTTTCACTAAGTTATAAGATCACTTGTTGTATTTCACTTCCGAAAACTGTTAATTTAACAGTATTTTACTGTAAAATTAAATGACCTGTTAGATTCATAACAGTTTTTCTCTGTATATAACTTACTGTTAACCAATTAACAGGTTTTACCTGTCTTTTTTTTAGGTGTGTGTTATTTTAACTGACTTTTACCATTAAATTATTGGGGTTTTTTGGGGGGGGGGGG
>JAFVLL020030006.1:0-12543 GCA_021397915.2 Tor tambroides
ACTGAACATTAATAAATCTTCTCCTGTTCTGATCTTGAATAGAAATGCATAAAATATGAGTTTATTTCTACATTACCGCTCATTATTCAGTCACAGGCAAAGCATGCTGGGAACCTGAAACGTGAACTTGAAAAATTAAGTTATGGAGCTAATTACATTGAGTTAGTACAACTGAAATAATGTTTTAAACAAACTAACACAGATATTTAAGTTGAAGTTACACACAATATTACATTGATGTAATTATCAACATTAAAATGTCAGGACAACTCATTAAAAAATGTTTGCAACTTAAGATGTTTAATTAAATCAATAAATTGGAATTTTTAACTTGCACCAATGCATTAAATTAAGTAGTGGCAACAGATCCACTGAATTATTTTTTAGAGTGTATAGTTTAGAAAATGGTAATAAAATATGGACAAAATATGACAATATGACAATATTGTTCTGTGTCAGAACAAATTCATCTTGATAATGTCAGATAACTTTGATAGAAAGGTATGTAACAAAATATGGTCAGGTCAAAGTGTCAAATCAAATTTTTTGGTCCCAAATTTTTATCAGTTATAGTGTCCTATAGTGTCCTGCACCCACTAGTAAAAAAAAAAAATAAAAAAATATCAAAAATGATATCTGGTGTCTGAATAATTTTTGGTTTGACTGTATGTATGTGTATATATATATATATATATATATATATATACACACACATACACTATTTGAAAATCTTGAATCTGAGGGTGCAGAAAAATATAAATATTGAGAAAATCGCCTTTAAAGTTGTCCAAATGAAGTTCTTAGCCATGCATATTACTAATCAAAAATTATGTTTTGATATATTTACAGTAGGAAATTTACAAAATATCTTCACGGAACATGATCTTTACTTAATATCCTAATGATTTTTGGCATTAAAGAAAAATTGATAATTTCGACCCATGCAATGTATTTTTGGCCACTGCTACAAATATACCCGTGCTACTTAAGACTGGTTTTGTGCTCCAGGGTCACATATTATATATAATGCAAAACACAAGCATTTTCACCAGTAGCTTCACACTTCTGAGCATGCTATATATGCTAATGAAACTTCATTCAGATATCGATATTCAAAAGTGCAATGTGCAGTTGAGCTCATTATTTCTGGGAGTTTGGGAGAATAGAAAAAATGATCCCTTTTTTTCAGTATTTTTATGCAACACACATTTGATCTCAAAGAAAAAACTTCAAGTTGCTTTAACGAAACCCACATTCCAAATATAATTAATATTATATAATTATCAGACATTCATTTAAATTACAGAACATATCTATGAAAAATGTTACCTTTTTATAAATGATAACAATTCAGAATTCTTGCACTGGATCTAGACAGTGCACTAATATTTTTTAAAATAATGATGAATAAAAGGGCAGAATTGACAATTTCTCCATTATTTTCCCACCCATTATGATTCTTTGCAAATCCATTATTCTCATCCATTTTGATTCATCCTGTTTTGCCTTTCTATTTAACATATCCACATGTGTTTAATGGTGGAGGAGTATATCAGTGTCTGCAATACTTCAGCAAAACGGCTTACAGCAGCTTTAAGAAACTATTTAGTCAAAGATAAAAATGCGGCAGCACTCTATGGTTGAGTTTGCCCTGTACCGTTGAGCTGGGTGTGTTGGTCCCATATCCAGAAGAGGGAAGAGAGGCCAGAGACCAGCGTCTGCCATCAGCCCTATGGAGAGAAACAAAATCAATGTTTTAGAATCAATACAAAATATACCAGATTTGATCTTAACCAGAGTTTATCTAAAGTGAAAAATAAAATTGAAATAGTTAATATGTTCGTTTCAACATTAAAATTAAAAGTATGACGCAAAATTAAAATGTAGGCATGTTCAGTATGAGTCTGTAAATAAGGAAATGAACACTTAATATTTTAATGCAAAGATGCATTTTAGATCAAATGTGACATAAGATTTCTGTTTTAAATTAATGCTGTTTTTTCACTTTCTGTTGATCAAAAATCTTGAAAAAGTCACATTTTACACAAAAATATTAAGGAGCATAACTGCTTTCAGCATCGATAATAATCAGAAATGTTTCTTGAGCAGCAAATCATCATATATGAATGATTTCTGAAGGATCATGTGACACTGAAGACTGGAGTAATGATGCTGAAAATTCAGCTTTGATCACAGGAATAAATTACATTGTAACATTCAAACAGAAAGTAGCCTAGTTTTTTAAATTAAAATAATATTTCACAATTGTTCAGTTTTTACTGTGTTTTTAATCAAATAAATGCAGCTTTGATGAGCATAATAGACTTCAAAAACAAGAAAATCTTTCTTTCTTTTTATAAATTAAAGGTACAGTGTGTCATTTCAGTGCCACTAGCAACAAAAAACAGAAACATCAGCTCAACCAATAGCGTGCGAAAACATGAAATGTGAGCGAGTAAGTGCAGTTATCACAGTTGTTTGTGAGCAGAGTTTATAAGTCCGTTTCATGTGGCGGCATTCTTGTGCAGTTACTAGGCAACCGTTGCATTTCTGCACAGTTTAGTGTGTATTTCTGTGCGGGCAGCGTTCCCAATGGGGTCATTAAAACTGTCATCCCACCACATTAGAAGAGAGCACGCTCAAAACAGAACCAGTGTGCTCAGAATAAAAAGAGCATCTCAGCAGGGACGACCCGAATGAGCCTGGTCCGAGAGTTTCAGGACATTTGTTGATGGTGTGCATGGACAAAGTTTTGTTGTGATGTATTGGATTGTGTCTTCTTTGTCAAGCACTATATTTCATGTTCCTGTGTTTGCTGCGAGCAGCTGCTCTGTGCTTCGGACAGGATTGATGACACATGCTGTGCAACCATTTCGCTGCAGCAGATTTATACCGGCTAAATCCAATATTAGCCCTCGCAGGACAGGGCCGCGTCAGACGGGGAAAAACACGCCGATCAATCGTCTGTCTCTCGTCCCTCAATCTCTCCTTTGCACTCGTCTTACAGACAAACGGCTGTGTGACGGGCTGTCGTTCGCTGGGGAAGGATGATGCTGAGATATGTGTGTGTGTGTGTGTGTGTGTGTGTGTGTGTGTGTGTGTGTGTTAGTCGTCTGGAGAATCTCCTTCCTGCTGCTGCTGCTCACAAACAGACACATCTGACTTCTCCGAACCTCTGAACCAGAGCAAAAGCAGACTAGAGCTTTACAACCAAGAACAGCTTTAATAAAGAAATAATTATAATATCATAATATTGTGGCAATTATTTTTTATGACAAGAATGAATGAATGAATGAATTATTAGTATTAATTCATTTTAATTAATAAAAAACAAACAAAAATGAATCTTTATTAAAAAAAAAAAAAAAAAAAAAAATATATATATATATATATATATCTATATATATCTATATATCTATCTATATATATATATATTTTTTTTAAGATTTTTCAGATTTTTTTTTTTTTCCCCCAGATTTTTAGCATTCAAACATTTGGGATCAGTAAGATTTCTTTTTCTTTCGCTCTTTTTTTTTTAATCTTTACAATGAAGAACCTCTCTGACGTAAATGAACAGCTTTAATAAAGAGATAATTATAATAAAATTATGGGAACTATTTTTATGATCAGAATGAATGAATTATTATTAATTAATTAATTAATTAATAAAAACAAACTGAAAATTAATCTTTATTTAGAAAATTAAAATATATTTTAAGATTTTTTAAGATTTTTTTTTTCTCAGATTTTCAGATTTTTACCATTCAAACATTTGGGTTCAGTAAGATTTTTTTTTTTTTAATTGATACTTTTATTCTGCAAGAACAACTCAAATCAATCAAAATTGACAGTAAGGACTTTTATAATAATACAAAAGATTTGTATTTCAAATAAGTGCTGTTTATTTGAACTTTCATCTCATCAAAGAAAAAATATCACAGTTTCTCCAAAAATATTAAACAGCACAACTGTTTTTAACACTGATAATAATAGGAAATGTTTCTTAAGCAGTAAATCAGCATATTAGAATGATTTCTGAAGGATCATGTGACACTGAAGACTGGAGTAATGATGCTGAAAATTCAGCTTTACATCACAGGAATAAATTACATTTTAAATATATATATAGAAAACAGTTATTTTAAATTGTAATAATATTTCACAATTTTATTGTTTTTAATGTATTTGTGTTAACGCAGCCTTAGTGAACATAAAAGACGAGAGCAAAGAGTTTTGGATAGCAACTTTTAGCTAAATGCACTTGTGAGGGAAAAAAGTCTGTATTGATTTTGAGCTTTTCTCTGGATGTTAAACATGTCTGAGTCTCCAGATTGCTTTTGTTTTTGAACAGAATCGCTCTGTTTCAGTAAAACCAAGATCGACAAGGGAAATGTGCAGTTTCACACAAACTCAATTTGTTCATCAAATCTGATCTTTAGGACTGGCTGTCCGCAAGTGATGAAATCTGATGCGTTTGTTAAGACAGTGTCGTCGGTGTGAGTTGTTGGCAAAAGCATGACAGCAAGAGACGGTGGCAGCCAGTGTGGAAAGAGAGGACAGAAAACTGGGATGTCCATCATGTCATTTCACTGTGGTACTAAACTTATGAAGCCTCATGAAATAAAGAGACATTCCTGTACTGCTATTACTAAACAGATTTGAAACGAACATGCCAAAAACATCAGATTCTTGAACAAGGCCTAATGGATCGAATGGAGAACAGCTTCTTGGTTGTTTAGTTATTTGTTTATTTACCTTCTGGATGAAGCAAAAGAGAAGTGGGCCGCTGCACTGGGGGAGAAGGTCCTAGGGCTGTCCAGCGGACTGCTTCCTGTGGGACAGACAGAGAGAAGTACACTGAATGTGTCTGGATCTCAGAGGCGCAGATCATGTGGTCAGTGAGGAGGGCTCTGCTCACCGATGTGTCCCGGCAGAGGAGAGTGAGGCCGGGGAAGAGTGGGAGACGTACTGGTCAAGATCAGACTCTTGCGGTTACTGGTGCGACAACTGAAAAACAAACGAACAATCACACATTCAGGATGGTAAAGAAAATGGCCAATGATTTGCTTGCATCTAGACTGGAACTACCAAAAAAAGCCATCAGAACTACCGAAAAAAAGTTACATAATGTAAAAATGAAAATCATGTTACTGATATATTACTCTTTGTAAAAAAAAAAAAAAAAATTAACACAAGCTAAATGTGACCAAACTTGATGCATTAATTAAATATATATATATATATATATATATATATATATATTTACATACACATACACACATACACACTGTTACGTGTCTGTTCCTGTTTAGTTCTGTTTTGCCCATATTTGGTTTTCCTGTTCTTGTTTCCGTTCATTAGTTAATTATCTCTCATCCGTTTCACCTGTGTTTTATTAATCATCTCGTTTACTCCTTTGTTCCTGTTTCCTTATAAGCTTTCAGTTTAGTTTCAGTCCTTGTCCTGTCTTAAAGTTATTGTGGTTTATGCTGTGAGCTGTTCTATTGATCTCATTTATGTTATTAAACTCTTGTCTATTTGGAAACCCTCATCTTCCTGCCTCTTTGGACCAGCTAACCATAACACACACACACACACAGTATATATAATTAAATGTATATGTATAATTATGAAGCATTTAAAAATCATGTAAGTATTTGTTGTACAGTCTTTCATTTTACAATTTTTTATTACTGTAATACATGAGAAATATATACTGTAAGTTTCTTTTATTAGTGAAATTATAGATAGATAGATAGATAGATAGATAGATAGATATTCCATTATATAAAAATACCAATGTTATAAAGTATTTATATGAAAGTATTCCACTTTCTTTAATTACTATTTAAGAAATTGATTATCTGAAAAGTCCCAAACATTTGTGATAAATCTCTCTTTCTCTTTCTTTCTCTCTCTCTCTCTATATATATATATAAAACTCAAGACAGACTTTGTAACCTCAGAGAACTGCTGAGGCTGAGGAAGAAAGTTATACAGCGAGTGAAGCTGGACACAAGGGACGAAGAAGAAAGTGAAATGGCATGCTGCCACGGCAACAACGCCGACAGCCTCCGCAGGACCAGTCAGCATAGGGATTGGCTGCTTAAGACTTCATCACGTCCAATAAAACTCCCTGAGATACAGCTGTGGATGACAGCTCACTTAATAACATGATGCAACAATTGGAAAATTTATTAGAGTGAACAACTTGCTCATCACACCTGATCTAAGCGTGTACATGTGTGTGTGTGTGTGTGTGTGTGTTCATACTAAATCTCCAGTGATCCTCACATTTTCCCCACTGCTCTCCTCCCTTCTCTTCTTTTCTGTCTCTTGTTCTCTTGCTTCGCTTTCATCTGTTTCTTGTAGTTCCTCAGGCTGCATGTTGCCCTATAGATTCCCATCTACAAGTATGTGAGTGTATAACAGAAAAACACCAAAAAAAAAAAAAAAAAAATACACAAACGCACATGGTGAATCCAGGTTGCTTTAAGCCTTGGAATCAAAGGAAATAAATAATAATGTGAGTGTTTTTTTCTCATTCTGACAGTATTTTTTGGATTTTTTTTTTCAGAGTATTTTCAGAAATTTGTAATGTAATCTATTAGATTCCACACATTCCACACAATAATTTTGGTGAATCAATAAATTATGAATAATTTTCTGCCATTATGTGAACATGTAATCATGTAATAAATAAAAAAGTAACGAAGTCTGAAGTCTATTTAAATACCTTGGAAGTAACTGTTGTATAGCCATTCATTTTAAAAATTCACATTATCATAATGCATAAAAATATTTACCTTTTTAATTAATTAAATTATATATATATATAGAGAGAGAGAGAGAGAGAGAGAGAGAGAGAGAGAGAGAGATTGTGATATATAAAATATTTACTTTTTTTTATAAATGAATTTTAAGCACACACACACTATATATACATATATATACACACACATATACACACACACACTAAAATAAATAAGCATATATATATATATATATATATATATAGATAGATAGATATAGATATATACAGATAGATAGATACATAAATCGATAGATATAGATATATATAGACATATATTCTATAATATATAAATACTTCATAATTTACATTAAGTGTTAACTTATAATGGAAATATTACATTTTCGGTTATGCCTTTAATTACCATTTAAAACAATTATCTGAAATGTGTGTCATATCATGGGTGTGACAAAAAAATATCAGTAAATATCAGGTAAACTAATTAGATTTAGATGTTTAGAAAAATGAGAAACTTTATCATGCATTCACTATAATGCATCTGCATGTTTTACTTATTTTACTCAGTTACTCAAATAATTTAAATATCTTTTTAATAAAAAAATAAAATGCCTCATTTCTTTCTTGTAATGGTGTAATATGATCAGGACATGTTGTTGACAGGTTGGGTGAGATTCTCCCACGCATGTGTCTCGGTTTGACGGGGTCTGATCAGTATTCATGAGCTCTGCTTTCTGCCCCATATAACTTTGCTACTAGCTTAAATGTAGTAGCTTTATGCTTTAAACTCGGAAACACACACACACACACACACACACACACACACACACACACACACACACAGACAGTGTTTGAAGCTTACATAACATCTTACATTTACATTTCTCTCAGTACAGCAGTCTGTGATCTAGATTTTGGTGTTTTCCCCTCATAATTCAGTAAACACTGTGGCAAGTAGCTATGCACAGCTTGATGTTCTTGAGTCTAATTCTCACAAAATCCCACAATTAAATGTTCAGTATCCACTTCAAAAGGAGAATATCTTAGGAAAATAGGACAAAACATGAGGGGAAAAGGCATAGAAGTGGAACTAAAAATATACATCTGAAAATCGCAGCAGTTGTCAGACTGAATGCAATTATCTCCTCAGCTTTTCTGTTATCATGAAGAGCCTAACGCGCGGTGACAAGAAAGCACAATGTAGCAGGACAGACAGAGCGTGTGCGTTGTGAAATATTTAACAGAAGTGCATTAGCATCAGACTGCAGGAAGCAGTAAGTAATGTTCTTCCCTCAAACCCCCTGTGTGTGTGAGAGACAGGAGCCCAGCGGAGATAAAACAGCTAATTGTCCTCCACCTTCCCTCTTGTCATCTCTCTGCGTCTCTCTTTCACTTCACTAAGACTATCACAGATCACAAAAACATGACAGTGTGAGAAGATTCAGAAAAATCTTTTCATGATCTTCTGCCTGTGGCTACAAGTTTTATTTATAAACCTCTCACCTCTCTCTGTCTCTCACTCTTTCCCATCTCTCTCTCTCTCTCCTAAATAGTTAGACTGTGATTGCTTTCACTTTTATTATTGTATTGGTTTTTATTCTTTGTTTTCTTAAATTGAATTTAAATAAATAGTGAATGTGAATAAATGTGCCCCAAATGTGAATAAATGAACAAATGCATTCAAAAAATTCCAAAATAAAATACTTCCATCTCTTTGCCTCTGTGTTATTAGAATTAGTTATTAAAAAACAAAAAACAAAATGTGTGTTGTGATTGCTTTCAGTTGTTATTTTATTGAGTTTTCTTCTTTATTACTGTTTTGCCCCAGATGTGAATAAATGAAAATGTGAAAATTTAAAAACAAAATTCTTCCATCTCTTTGCTTCTTTGTAATTAGAATAAGTTCTTCATTTTTTGTATGTTTTTAATGAATAGTTAAATTATGCAACTGCTTGTTTTTTTTTAGATTACATTTTCCTTTCCCAAATTAAATTTTTATTATTTGATGTTATAAAGTGTTTTTCACAAATTGTATAAATAAAGGAAAAATTATAAAAATATATCTCTATCTCTTATAAAGATTTATATATATTTTCACTTTTTAATCAGTTAAACTGCTTTCACACGTCTTTATTATTTTTACATTATTATTATTATTTTTTATTTTCTTAGGTTTAATTAAGTCATGTTATAGAGTAATTTTTTTCCTGAAGTGTGCATAAATATAGAGTGCATAAAATTCCCAAATTCTCTCTTTTTCTCAATTTCTGTCTCTTTCTTTGCTTGTCTTTCACTGTTTCTGTCCATATCTCTATTGCTTTTTTCGCACTCTCTTTCTGTGATTCTTGATGAGTTTGTTAATTACTGTCTGGTTGAGAAATGGCTTTTCTAATCACTTGCGCTCTTTACAAGAGAAATGAACCTCCAGGATCATTTGGTTCAATGTCTTTTGTCAAATACTGTGTCATGCACAATGAATATCACTTCATATCATTTACTGAAATATGAAAAAGGCCTTCCTGCTGCTCTCTGCACATTAATGCCAATGAAAACATTCAGAAAACGTCTGTTTATACACTGATCAGTAGGAGTGAGATCATCTAGAAAATTCCTCGAGCAAATTAGTTATATCGTTATTAATATTTTAATGATTTGTATGTTTTTATTTTAATTTATTTACGTTTTTGTATTTATATATATATATATATATATATATATATATATATATATGTGTGTATATATATATATATATATATACACACATATACATATTTCTGCTTAGCTTTCATTTATTTTTATTCTAGTTAAAATCATTTTTGTACTTTAAGAAATGTTTGTCTATATGCTGACCAGCAGGAGTAAGATCATCTAGAAAATTCAACAAGCAAATTAGTTATATTTTTAATAATATTTTAATATTTTTTGTTTTTGTTTTAATTTTAGTTTACATTTTTGTAATTTTGTCATGATCTTATATAATTTGTATTAGTTTTCTTGTTTTTTAAAAAATATTTCTGTTTGGCTTTAATTTTTTTTCTTTCAGTTTTAGCAATTTTAGTACTTCAAGAAACATTTGGGTGAGATCATCTAGAAATTTCGACATGCAAATTAGTAGTATTTATTATTATTTTAAGAATTTTTTAAGATTTCATTCAAATTTATTTTAATTTATTGTAATTTGGTTATGTGCTTTTGTCATTTTTATTTTTAACATATATATATATATATATATATATATAATTTTTTTTAAAAAATGATAACAGCACTGATATGAACTGAGAAAAACAATCACTGGCGGATGAATAACAGAAAGTAAACACGCGACTGTACAGAAGAGAGGGCTGGATGTCTGGATGGACATGGTGCGGTATCTCTTTCATATATAGCTGGAGACAGGAAGTGTGTCTTATAGACAGGATGCGTTCATATCTCTGAAACACAAAGCATGACTGACAGGCGGATCTTATATCCCCAGTTTCAGAGCATTTCTGCGTGTAACAGAATAGTCTTGAGAGGAAATGTGTGTGTCTGTGTGCATATGCTTGATCTGTGCTGGATCTTCGTTCCAGCCAAAGAGGGCAATAAATCAAAAACTCCTCTGACAACAGGCAGCACGCACACACACGCACGCACGCGGCCACCCGTGGAGAAAACACCGCCGCCCGATGCTCTTCTGATGCTGCCAATCACGACTGCATTATACAGCGCCAAAAATAAAACCCACACACACAATAACACTGACATTCAGCAGCACTGACCCATTTAGCAAACTCTCTTTCATTAACTCCCCTCAGTGTTTCTCTGTAAACAAACAGAGCTTTTTTCAGTGTTTGCAAAGCGCTTCAATAGCACAGAAACGTCTGATTTATCCTTTACGGCCCCTGCCAGGCCATCAGGAGGAATCGTTGTTGGTTTTTAATGTTCAATTCATCAGGAAAAGTTCATCCAAACACTCAATTTCAGTTTCAAATGAGTTTCGAAGTCAAAACAAAAGAAAAATTTACATCCATTTGACTGGATGAAAGCACGCAGTTTATGGTTTCAAGGGAACTACAGGCATACAAAGCTGCTTATCAAAGAATATGACTACAGTACGCTCTGAAAATGAAAAATTAATAAAACTGGAAATGTGAGTCGGCAATACAAAAGAGATCAACAAGCTGCAAATGTATAAACAA
This sequence comes from Tor tambroides, assembly GCA_021397915.2. NCBI lineage: Eukaryota > Metazoa > Chordata > Actinopteri > Cypriniformes > Cyprinidae > Tor > Tor tambroides. The sequence goes on from JAFVLL020030006.1 coordinate 10,948, forward strand.
TGAAAACATTACAGTAGCCTTTAAAGTCAAATTGGCTTGGTCCTTTGGCTGCATTTAATTCTGTATTATACAATCATCACTTTTTAAAACACAGTTTGGTTTATTAACATAAGAAGTTGTAACAGAACCAACAATATTCATATTACCTACAAAATCACATGGCTGACTGTTTAGATATAGGATTTTTGTTAAATATGCCATGAGCAGGGCTATTATAATTAACTAAACTAAAACTATATAAACACATTTTCATAACTTGAAAATAAATAAAGTAGAAATCAATAAACAACAACAAAAAACCTTTTATCATTTCAGCTTGCCATGGCAACATTTATCATTTGCAGTTAGTTTAACTTTATGTACTAAAATAGCTTAAACTAAAATACTTTTTGTTTTTTGAAATAATTAATAAAAAACCGCACAGTAATAAAATAAAAAAACTAATAAAAATGACAAAAACATACAACAAAAGTACAAAAACTTTAAAATTTGATGGAAACCAAATTATTAAAAATAAAAACTAATTCAAAATATTAATCTGTAATATGATACAGTGATACTCACTGGTCATGAATTGATTTGATTTGTTACTCAAAAACAGTAAAATAAAATGTTCAAATTTTGAAATACTTAATAAAAACTACACAGTAATAAAAAAAAACTAATAAAATGTCATACAACAAAAGTGCAAAAACTTTCAAATTTTAATGAAAACAAAATATAAAAATAAAAACTAATTCAAAATATCAATAAAAACTACAATAATATCTCAGCAATACTAACACTGGCCAGGAGTTTATTTGATTTGCTACACCAAATATTCGTCTACATCCTAATTAATATTCATGAGAGCACCGTTCAGCATTCCAGATGTCACAAATTACATATTCATTACATAAAACCTGCAACAACTCACGAGTCAAGCTATTTTTGCACTTCTGAAAGACGCGATCCTCCATAGACTATGCTTGCAGATCAGCTAGCCCATTTTTGGGGATGCTACCAAATTTGCATGTGTTTTTACACACACAAAACAATAAGAAACCATATAAAGCTCCAGAAATAATATCAGAATGTAAGGTTTATTGTACAGCTCAATGAAGGTAGACAACTGATCAAAACTGGAGACTGTCCATTAAGAGGAATGCAGGCTGAAGTTGGTTTGCCCAGTTATCAGGAGTCGGACACGTGGCTGGTGATAAAGGTCTCTAGTCTGTAATGGACTAGCAAACGCAGACTCAAGCATCTGTTTATACACACCAATAATCCTTAAAGCTGTAAAATCCCACCGATTTCTCATGCTTCACCCACATATCATACTTTTCATAAGAGGCTGTATATTCAGAAGCTTTAACACTTAATGAGAAGACAAGAATTGAGAATCAAAATTCACAGCCGCTCCTGTGCCATAGTGTTGTTAATGTCATCCGTTACCATAGCAACCGCTGGAGTAGAAATGTAAAGCGACTGTTTGTGTGCAAAACATCTGTATGTGACCTGTGAACCGCAACGTCAATCTCACCACACCCAACAACACATCCAGGACCTAATTCCCCCCTGTTGTATATATATATATATATATATATATATATATAT
>JAFVLL020030006.1:12643-47327 GCA_021397915.2 Tor tambroides
TAACTTTTTAAAACTTTTCAAACTTTTTTAAACTTTATGGTCCGGCTTTCTCAAGCCAACTTAAAGTTTGTCTCGACAAACTTTTTTATCTAGTTCCTCATTGAAATGGCTCATTTCATTTTACAAGTAATAACAATGCTGAGCCATTTTCACTGAAATGCCTTATAATGCTTGGCGTATAATGAAATACATAATCTTATGCTCTGAATTTTAGTTACGGATTATAAAAAGTTACTGTCAAGAGAGCAGCTAATACTGTTGACCAGCACTTCAGGCTAAAGTATAAACACTAAATTCTCTTATTTTCCAGTAAAGGAGCTGAAAGGTGCTGACCTTTTTGCAAAATGTCTAGCTGCCTGGGGTGGAGTGCAGCGGCGCTCTGAAACCCAGATCAGCTGGAGCTTGAAAATGGCTTGTTTATTTTCAGCAATGAAAGAGGGGAAGTGAAAGTAATACGCGCACATTTTGTTTTGACTTCATATAACAGCAGATGGTTTCCGCACTGTACCAACAATAGTATGACAACTCAAAACCTCTTTTCTGTTTTCTTTTTTTCTGTTTATGTTGCTCTGGGCAAGAACTGGAGATGAAAACAATAACTCCCAAACCACAAAGCAAATATGAACTCCTGTGTGTATGCTGGAACCTACTGAGTGACTGACAATGAAAACAAATCAAACTATTATGGTTTAGATAACACTTCACATTTACAAAGAATTAGTGTTAAGAAAAGCTTTTAAGCGTTAATAAATTGAATTGTGCGAGCTAGATTAATACCAGCCAGGTCCAATTACAATTTTAGTAATTTTTTTGCGTGAAAACAGTGGCTAAACAGTAATTTAGTTTTTCTATGACTAATTTCCATTCCATTTCCCTCCTATTTTTAGAATTAAATGCTGCTGTGCCTTAAAGACGTCTATGTAAATGTCCTCTTTACATGTGAAGTGACATTCTGCACTTTGCCGTAATTAAACATGAGCTGCGGGTTTTATTTCGAGTTTAATATAGCCAGTTTATTTATTTATTTTTAATCAAAGTTCAGTGAGTTTTCATACAGGAGTTTTACTTATGAAGACTTTAAGGTTTTTTTTTTTTAGTTTTTTTACCTAGTTCAATTTGCATTCACACTGTGCCTAGCCTTGAAAGTAGATTCAAGTCTTTTTTGGTGCACTTTACATTCTCACTGCCATTTTACTCCTTGAAATATAGGAATAACGTGTATGGACCAAATATATGATACTTTTTTGCTTTTTAAGCTTAAAAAACTCGATAGCCCATTCACTGTAAATGCACTGAAAATACATTTTAATCCGTTTTGCTAACTTCTGGCAATTTAAATGAAACGCCCTCTCCAGAACCCCGCCCTCTGAAGACGCGCCAACCAATCCGATCTCAGCAAACCTGACCGCGCCAAATGATTGACAGACCGATGGCGTTTCTGATTGGTTCCTCGATTAGACAGCTGTGATTTTTCAGGATATCGATTTCAGGTATGATGAGAGACATTTTATGTGGGATGTTAAAATTAAATCGCATGCAAAAGCTGCGAAGTAATCAAGTTGGTAAACTAAAATGATACAAAACGTCATCTCACCTGCATCCTCCGCCGGCGGATGATACCGGAGTCATCCATGGCATCGCTCATCTTGTCTTGTCAGTCTAAAAAAACCCTTCACCGATCACATCCAAGTCCACGTGGTGACAGGCGCCTACAGCTGACGTTCAGAAGTTTCTCCCCGTTTGCATTTCCCTCCTCAGGTAGAGAAGATGATGGGCGTTGCAAAGCGATGCGCGAGACACATCAACAACAACCACCCCGCAAATAAACCGGAATATCGTTTTATAATGATTAAAACACTCCGCGTTCAGCTACCAGGGTCAAAGTGCCTGGTTTTTACGCTCCGAAACGAGTAAAAGAGTCATCTTGATCTTGATCACGAGCTTTCGGAGAGCGGTCCTTTTGGACATCTGGAGCACTAACGAGACTAATGGACCATAGTCTGTCCCCCAGAGGACATCGCCATCATATCATATTCGCTGGCAGCTGGAGCAGTAATGGCATCATTTATGTGAAACGCATCCTGTTCTGATTGGCGCCGTGAGCTTCTTTCTGAATGAAGTACAGTAACCATCCCTTCCTGTGCTGCACTGATGAGTGCGCGTCAGATCTGCACTAGCTACTACCGCCTCTGCCGCTGAGGGATCCACATACACACACTGTGTACTAGCCTGGAGAATACATACGCGTGTGTGCAATGTATCTTCTCACTCTGAGGGAGAAGCACGTTAACCCTTTGAGCTCTGAGCTGGAGTAAACCTATGTAGGTGGCGCCTACATAATGAATCTCACTAACCAGTGCAGAGCCAGAGCTGGGAATTCTGGGATTCGGGGACATTTTTTTTTTTTTAATTAAAACGAATTGGGAACACGACTAGGTCACCTTTAAAAAAAAATGGCATCTATTTTATTATAGATAAAATGTTTAATACATTTACATTTAGTCATTTAGCAGACGCTTTTATCCAAAGTGACTTACAAATGAGGACAATAGAAGCAATCAAAACCAACAAAAGAGCATATATTCTTAATATGTAAGTAGGCTATACATTTAAAAAAATGTATTATTTTTAATTTTTATTATATTGATTTTTTTTTGTAATGTATTTATTTGAAATACATTCATATATTGTGTCTAGGTGACATTTAATTTTTTAATATTGATAATTATATTTGTTATATATTGTAATATATTTATTAAAAAAGTTTTCTTTTTATTGTAACACTTTTTGTGTAATGTATTTTAAATATCTTAATAGTGTGTCAAATTTGATTAAATATCTTATCCTATTTATTGTAATTATATATATATATATATATATATATATACACACACACACACACATATATACATTTATATGTATATATACATAATAAACAAAATAAAAAAAAATCTCATTTTCATGTATCTGTAGGCTACTACAATAACTAAAACTGAAATAAAATTAATTAAAAAGTACAGAATAACTACAGAATAATGCGAACTAGAAAAAGAGTGATGGATACATTCACAAAGCATTTGTTAAGCACATAAGGCCCATCTGAATGACAGACTGAGTGTGTCCATGTGGGGGTGTGTGAGTGGAAATATTAGACTTCCCCCAAGGCGTGGGTTCCTTGTTTAGTTTAGATGAAATCTGTTACCTATTTCACTGAGAGACAATATGTTCCTTTCAACAGTGTTGAGGGGGATTGTCCACCTGACAATGACAACAGTGTCAAACTAAATGGTAGAACGTGTCGTATCCTAGAAACATCTCAGACACAGAAATGAGCAAAAACAGATGCTATTCTGTCTCTGAGTAAAGTCCATTATGACATATAGTGCAACATTTAAACAACCGCACTGTTAAATATATATAATACGTAAATATACATTTAAATAAAGAATATATTAAATATATTTAATATATATGTAATTATACTTCTTTATATTATTATATTTATTATATACATGTTTAAATATATATTTTGAGAGAAATTAAATGTTTCATTGTGATGTTGTTTTAATGTTTAGATTAATTGATATTAATATAATTAAGTCCCCCAAAAACACACAAAATTCTTATTTGTATAATGTATTTTTTTCTAGTTTGCATCATATGTATAAAAAATGTAAGCTAGAAACAGTTTTTTCCATGGCAAATTAGAAAAAATAAATAAAATCAAATGCAAACTACCCAATTACATAATGAGAATATGAGGAAATTCATTTTAATTTGTCAAAAAAAAAATTATAATGCAAATAAACATCTTAATGGTGATTAAAATAGGTTTTATTCTGTGTATGTGAGTAGTTATATATGAGTGCTTGAGTGAGTGTGATTGAGTGAAAATAATTATTTTTATCGCCAACAAGTACCAAATACACATTTGCATTGACACAAAGTAAGAAATGAATGTATGCAATAACTATCACACAAACATTCTTGCATATGTGGTTATGAAGATTTTCCATAGGTGTAATGGTTTTTATACTGTACAAACTATTCCCTTACCCTAAACCTACCCCTCACACATTTTCAAGAAATTTCAAGAAACACCATTTGGTGTGTTTTTAAGCCATTTGTGTTACGAGGACACAGGATTTATGTTGTAATACACATTTTTGTCCTCATAAACCATATTTACCAGAACACACATGCACACACACATACACACACACACACACACACACACACACGTACACAAAAGCACAATCACTCAAGCTCATACTATGTCAGTTCTTATTTGAAAAGATGACATGTCAATCCATTGTGTGAATTTGCTAGTGTTTCTGTTAACATTAAATGGCACACTGGCTCGCTCACACATATTCTCTCACTTTCGCACGCACACGCTCAAAAGCTGTAGGCAAGCAGAATGCAATCAGCCATACAAGAAAAGATGCACCCACGAGGAATCTCTAATCAAAAGCTTTGCTGCCGTAGAAACCATTACATGAGAGAAAGACAAACACCACAGGAAACTACATCAAATCATCCACATACACTGAGAACAGCACTAATCAATTTATAATGCTATTTGCCAGATTTTATATCAGCACCACTGCTTTATACATAAAATAAGCAGGAAAGTGAAGTATATGAAGCAGGTGAAGACTGAACTCACATGGTTTTCAACTGGTGGGTTGCAGATCTGTTCTGATAGGGTCAGGAACAGTGGAGGAAAACAATGCTACATCCAAATTATAAAATTCATATTGTCATGCACAGGAAAGACAACAATTTTTACATTTTCAAAATAGAGGAAAAAATGCAACAGTATTTTGGTGCAAATTCATCTGTCAAATTAGACAGATACTAATGGATATTGTGTCACATGCTTTTAGTAAGTTTTTTTTTTTAAGACAAACAGGATTCTTATAGGAGGAAGAACATGTGTACTGCAAAAGACAAAAGCTTTAGACAATGTGTGTGTGGTGTGTGCAGTTAAAGCAAAATGATCAGTATTGAAGTTAAGTTCAGCAACATCTGGCAGAAAAAAACAAACAAACAAACAAAAAACTAGAGGCATTGCTGTTCACACACACCAGACTTAACAAGCATGAAAGTCTGGCTTACGATCAAGTGAAAGAATTAACATCGACATCTGCTGGTAGACAGTGGAAATGACACTTCACTTAAGCATTGATGAAAATTAAACAAAAGAGCAAGCAAAAAGACAAAAACAAAAAACAAACAACTAAACTACACTAAAAAAAAGCACAATTAAAAAGAAACTACACAAAACTTAACAGCAAGTAAACAAAGGACTAAACAACAAGAAAAAAGACAAAACTAAACATCAAGTAATAAAGACAAAACTAAACAAAAAAACAAAAACTAAATAGCAAGTTAATGATGAGCAAAAAAAAAATAGAATGAAACTAAACAGCAAGAAACTAAACAAAACTAAATGGCAAGTAAAAAATTAGACAAAACTAAACCAAACAACGCTGAACAAAACTAAACAAAAAACACTAAATGACACTAAACGACAAGTAAAAAAAATAGACGAAACTAACAAAAGCAAAGGAAAGTAGATGAAAGCAAACAAAGCTGGACAAAAGCAAACAAAATGAAATGAGACAGAGTTAAACAAAAGCAAACAAAGCTGAAAAAAGGCAAACAAATCTAGATGAACCTAAATGAAACTAAACAAAACTGAACAAAAGCAAACAAAACTGAACAAAGCAAATAAAGCTGAACAAGAGCAAAGAACTAAACAATGCTAGCCAGAGCTAAACAAAACTAAAAGCAAACAAAGCTGAACAAAACAAACAAAACTTTAAGCTAAATGAAACTAAACAAAACTAGATGAAAGCAGACAAAACTAGACAAAAGCAAACAAAGCTGAACAAAACTAAACAACACTAAATGATACTTGACAAAAGTGTCCAGACAAAACTAAATGAAAGCAAGTGAAGCTGAATAAGAGCAAACCATACTAAACAAAGCAAACAAAACTAAATGAAACTAGACAACGCTAAATGAACAATGCAAGCAAACAAAGCTAAACAAAAGCTAACAAAGCTGAACAAAAAAGCAAACAAAACAAGACAAAACTAAACATGATTGAAATTAAACACGAAACTAGATGGAATTAGACTACGCACATAAAATCCTACCAAAGTTAAGCAAAAACAGACTAAACTAAACGAAAGCAAACAAAGCTGAACTAATCTGAACTAATCTAAACTAAAATAAACAGGTGAGAAACTAAACAAAACTAACACGACTAAATGAAACTAAATCAAATTAAACTAAACTAAATGAGAGTATATGGAAGTATGCCTTGGAGACTGATGGGGAGATCGCTCAGGTGTCTCCACATTTGAGGCCAGATAGTGGGGGACTGAGAGGCGTGTGCTCTTATACCAACAAAACAAAACAAACTCTGTCTATTAAATCAAATAATGAATAGTATATACATTCCAAACAAAGCCAAGTGCGCTTTGAGAGCCATTTACTGAAGAAATTTAACTTCTTGGAGTAAAATAAAAAAGTATACTTGTTTCTGAACTAATAGCCATAAATTACTGTTTATCAAACTGGAAAGTCATCCTAATGGCCGCAGATAAGTCTCTTTCTGACACTAACTGTTGTGTCACACGGTTAATTGTTCTGGAAGTGAGCTGGCGGTGCAATAATGCCCAAACCGACAGAGCGCTCTCATCAGCCTCGTCTGGCGTGATTTACTGAGACAGATAATTAGATTTGTCACAGGTAAATTATAGTTAAAACATTTACATTTTGCTCCATTAAGTCTTTATAAAGAATAGGAGGCAACATGATTTATTTAGTAGAAGAAAAATTAAATTAAAAATCATTGATGAATATGAATTGTATGCAGACACAATTAATACCCATGGGGAGAGCTATTCATTAGCATTCCCGTTTTAATTTAATAAAATAAATAGATTTTGTTATAATGCACAGCTAAGAGTGATGGAAAAAACAGTTACCCATTTAGCACTACTGATTGTGAGAAGCGGGTCTCAGCGAATCAGGTACACGCCAAACAGGATTAAGGGTTTAATGGTGACTCTAGTGTTTCCTGGGTCACATGATTATTTACAGCAGCGCGGCCTCAACTGACATCACCTGTCCTGTCCTCAATCAGAGTTTAAAGAATCTACAGATGAGTTCTGTAAATGTGTTCAAATAGTTTTGTAAAAATAAATAATTTATTTCCTAGATATATGATTTTTTTGTATAAATTTGTAATATTTTTTAAAGATTCCATTTATTTATTTATTTATTTGTATGCTTGTTTGTTAGTTTGTTTTGTATTTATTTATTTAGTAGAAAAATACAGCCTGTATTTTTTTCTTTTAATATTTATGTTTAAGTTTTTTCATTTTTTCCTTACTTAGATATGTTTTTTTTTTTTTTTTTAAGTTTTTCACCTTCAGTTCTGTTTAAAGATCCCAGGATGAAGTTGTTTAGTAGAAAAATATAATTTATGTTATATTTTCATTTATTTATTTATCAGTTTTTTTGTTTGTTTGTTAATCATAAACTTGTTTAGGAAAAAAATATAAATTGTGCCTATTTGTTTATTTAATTTTTTTGTTTTTTGTTTTTTTTAATTTGAATTTTTCAATGTTTTTGACTTGAATTTCTTGTGTATGGATAGTAAAAAAAAAGTGTTCAGTACATATGTGAACTCCTTCAATACTGTTTAAAAAGCATCCACGTTACAAGTTGTTGAGTAGAAAAATCTAATTCGTACCTTTTTATTTGTTTGTTTATTTTACTTTTTATTTTTAAAAATCCCTTCATTTTTAGTTTTTCTTTTTGAAATGGATCAGTTGGCTCATATAGTGAAAGACAGCATGCATGCAATTTTATTTGAATTATTACTATTATAAAATACATCTTATGAATTTATTTTTTTGACTTTTTCATATTGTTTTGACTTTAACATAATGTTGGCGAGTGGCTCCTGTCACGTTCTTTAGACTAATAGTGTTCCCGTCGCTCAAATCCCTTCTCTGCATTACAGAGCCTCTGCTGGACTCCTCTAAAAGAATTAAACTCAGACGTGTCTGACTGTGTGATCCCGGTTTATCTGACCTCTGTTGTGCTACCTGTGCCACATCCCATTGACGCACACAGATGCTGGGCTAATTTAGGGATTTGATGCATGTCATGAGGGCGGGATGGGTTGAGGAATATAAAGCAAGGAACGGATGGAAGGGACACAGTATTCATGAATGGACCTTCGTCTCAGCGGAGCCTGAAGCTTCTTCATCTTCAGCCTGTGAAGCCACTTCAACTTCTGTACCTACAGCTCTGCTGAACCCGATTTTCTCCTGTCAGGAATCATGGAGTCCGTGTCTCACACATTACCTCGCCCAGATGGATCCATACCACGCAGAGCCCTGAAAATCCCGGCTCGTGGGGCTTCCTCACATTTTGTGGGATCCACCATCGTCATCCTCTCCTCGTACGCTGTAGCGACGCTGGCTATGAACTGCGGGAAAAAAATCCAGGATCAGCGGATGGGCACTTTAAAAAACTGAAGCAAGAACTTCAGAGCACTTCAGCTCTAATGGCTCATAATGGAGTTGCCTTATAAGTCTGTAAACTCAGTTTATGTGTATGAGCTGATGTTAACGGCGTCTGCTGGCTCTGTCAGTGCTGCTGAAGAAAAATGACATCTAATAGAGCTGATATGAGTGTAATGTTGCAGGTTAAAGCCACAGGACAGCATGAATGGATTCGTTCCTCTGGACCGCCAGCGGGAACAGCAACAACATGTGTCACTAAATTGTCAAAATGTAATTATTTATTTATTTATTTTTGTTCTGGATGTAACATCTAGAGAGATCCATTACCAAATAATTGATTTATAAAGTTATTTAAATGTCTTATTTGTAAGTTAGATAATAAAAGCATTTAATAATGTAATTATTTTTGTCTGTCTTTATTGATACATTTTACAGATAACAGTGTTTTTTAGTATTATTTAGTATTTATTGATTTTTTTTAATTATAGTTTTCATTTTCATTTTACTATAAGTTAGTTTTAGTTAGTTAGTATTTCTTTTCAGCTTTTTTTTCAGTTTTAGTAATTTAGTACTTATTTCATTTCAGTTTTCATTTACGTTTTTAATCTAATATTTATATTTGATTGTTTTTGAGTTCAGTTTATTTCAGAAGACAATTTTATAGTTTAAGTTAACAAAAACAGCACTGATAAATACATATTTAATTTATTGATTGTGTATTCAAAATGTGTAAAATATCTTATTCATCATGAGGTGCTATAATTTAATGCCTCAAATAGTACCATCAGTAACTAAAGTCAGATAAAGCAGACAACCTGTTTTATATTATTTAACATTATATTATTTTATAATTAAAAAATAATAAAAGAAAATACTAAATAATAAAATAAAACAAAACAGCCAGGGCTCAGTGAAGGCATAAAGTTATAAAATAATTTGAACATTAACTAGATGTTAGCCAACTAATGTACGGTCCATGGGTAAACTGACCTAACCAAGAACATGCTGTTATTATTGGATTAAATGCAAACCAGCAAAGAAGTACACTTAATTAGAACAGACTAGAACAGAGAAGATTAAAATAGCATATAACAATATAGACAAAAGCCCATTCATTTCAATGTGGAGAATTAAGAGAAATATTCAAAATTTTCTTTTGAAAGAAAAATGTGACATGTAGCAAAAATGAAAGTAAATTAAAAAATAAATAAATATCCAGAGCTATTTTTCACCATTCAAAAGAATGATGTTGCTAAGACAAGCAATTCAGTGAGAAATGTCACATTGTTATTAGTGCTGGGCAATAATTCATAGCAATTAATCACATCCAAAATATTTTTTTTGTGTGTACATAATATATGTGTGTACTGTTTATTAAGCTATGTACACAAAAGGCCTATTTCTCTCAAATATTGTTCACAAATCTGTCTAAATCTGTGTTAGTGAGCACTTCTCCTTTGCTGAGATAATCCATCCACCTCACAGGTGTGACATATCAAGATGCTGATTAGACAGAATGATTACTGCACAGGTGTGCCTTAGGCTGGCCACAATAAAAGGCCGCTCTAAAATGTGTACATAGAAAAAGTCTTGGATCTTTGAGTTCAGCTCATGAAAAATGGGGGCAAAAACAAAAGTGTTGCGTTTATAATTTTGTTCAGTGTATATATGAATACACACACATGCATGCATATATTTAAGAAAAATGTTATGTTTATATATTAAATATATTTATATATAGTATAAATTATATGAATATAAATATATACATATATACATGTAAATATTTTCAAAATATGTACTGTATGTGTGTGCCTCTACATATGCATAATAAATATACACAGTACACACATATATTATATAAACAAAAACTTTTATTTTGGATGCGATTAATCGCGATTAATCGTTGCCCAGCAGTAATTTTTATGTTATGTTTACTTATTTTGTTTTTTAATTATTATATATTTATTGTATTTATATATTCTGTTCTATTTTTCTATTCTGTTCTATTCTAATCTTTTTTTTTTTTTTTTTTGTAATGACAATGCGCTGATGCCTCATATTTGTATTATTATAGCAGGGGCCTGTACCATGAAGCCGGATTAGCTGGCTAGCCAGGTAAGTTTCAGTTTAGTTTGCGCCAACTCTGGGTTTTAGGTACCATGAAAGTGGTTTGGCTTTTAGCAGTGTTCATCGCCATAGTAACGTACGCTCCACAGCTAACCTGCTCCGGGGCAGGTTATGTTCTGGTTTAGAGATCTCAAACCGAAATTTGACCAATCAGCTTCAAGCAAAATGACACGTCTGATGCAATGAAGCCACTCCTCCAGTTTGTCTTACTCCAAATTAAAGGACGCTACATAGTCAAACATTTTTAAAGATAAAATCATCTGATTTTTAGAGACGATTATTTTTTATAATTATTTTATATTATTTATAATTATTATACCCTTAATCCATTACACAAGCCAGCTTAGTTTAATAGTAATTATTAAGCTTTTATTTAAAATCAATGTAAACATATAGATAATATAGACAATATGCAATATAAATGTTTTACAATCAATAGCTGTAAACACGACTACATATGAGCTTAGATTAAGTGTTTTTATACCTATAAATATTATCAACTCTATAAACTAACTTTACAACTTATATGGTAAGATGTTTTCTTTAAGTTTTCCTCTTTCATTGATAGATCGTTTCATCTTGCTGTGTAAATGTGTTTAAATTCTTCATATTGTTCAATCTTTTAATCTTTGGTAGTAAATTGCACTGACTCTCTCACAAGAAGTGAATCACAGTTTCAAGGCATGTGATTGGCTGCTAATTACTGATGTCACACATTCATGTGCATGCGCTCCATTAACTCAGGATCAAGCCTGAGTTGACAGAGAAAGTTGATGATCAGCTTCATGGTACCAACAAAGCCGGATTGGACTGGTTTGGTTTTGTCAACTCAAAACTAATCCTGTAACCCTGAGTTTGTTCAGCCACCATCATGGTACAGGCCCCAGGTATTTTTGTCCTAATATACATATTTACTTAGATCATACCATGTGATATTATTCCCGGGATAATCCATGATAATTCCAGGCCTGCAGGCGGCAGTGTCGCGTCTGCTGTGTGTTCCGTATACCGCCCCACTGCCAGCAAAGAGCAGGACGCTGCGAATCACTCCGGGAAAACAACACGAACTGAACAACAGCGTCCCGGACAAATTCATCTTCTCACATGATGACTGTTGAGTGAACACTAGAGGAGCGCCATCAGCTCCTCTCGCAGACACAGTGAGCTGTTTTCCGGGGATACGGTCACATCCTCCAAAGCCGGTCAGAGTAGAGTCAGTCACCTACTGACTGACTGACTGACTGAGTGAGTGAGTGTGGTTCTGATCCTCAGGGATGTGTCATGGCATCGGTTCGGGTGGCAGTGCGGGTCCGGCCCATGAACAGACGGTGAGTGCGTCTTAAACACACAAATAAACCGATAAACAAACACGTAAACATGTCCGTGTGAATAATGTCGCAACAGCTGCGGAGGCATGAAAACGCAAACATTAAATACACGTGAAAACTAGTGAGCTGTATTTATTAACATTAAGCTTGCAGTAATATTGTGTTTATTGCTATTTAAGTTTTTCCTTTGGGAAGTTGTCATGACGCAGGACAGATGCGAACCTGAGCTGCCAGTTACCCACTGCGCCATGGCTCTGACCGCATCTTTGGGCGCGTTAGTCAGCATAATGCTGTCTAATTAGGCAGCTAGGTGTGATTTGACAGTGGAGTCTAATTAAAGCAACCAAACAGATCAAAAGTGAACCAGATGAAAAAGATGGAGAAAAAAAACCCCATACTTTTTTGTCCATTATAGTTGTAATGGGGTTTTAGTTCACTTTGCCTTGAGACTAAATGTGAAATATCTCATTATCGTTAAGTAATGCGATTGACATGATAATATTTCAATGGTAAAGTGTTTGTAAATCTGGGTTATTTAGGTGGTATTTAAGTTAGCTAGGTGTGATTTCACACTGGAGTCTATTTAAAATCATCAAATGAACCAGATCAAAAGTGAACTGGATTAAAAATGCCCTTATTTCATACTGTCACTGGCCTTGAAAGTGGACTCAGATCTCTCTCTTTTTTTTTTTCAGTCCCTTTTGTTTTGAGACTGTTTTTTTGGATCCCAGACTAAATATTTATTATCAATTTTTGTAATTTATAATAATAATTTTTAATTATTATTATTATTATTATTTGTTATTATCACAATTATAATTGTTTTTATTAATATTAATAATAATAGCAATAATAATTCTGATTCTTAATAACAATGCATTTAAAATTCCTGTAATGTGAATAAAATAATTAGAATAAATATTGCCAGTTTTATGTATATTATTTACAGTATATAATGATTTTAATGAATGTTTTACTGTAATGGGAAACATAAACATGCAATGCGTATAAACATGCTTTAAAGTAAGACTGTGAGATTTTGGTGGACTGCATGCACACAAACCTGGGTTTATTAAGCATATAGCTTGTGTTATATTGTGTTATCAGCTCTGAATGACTGTCAGAACGTGATCCCATACTGTATGTCTCTGGGGATATATACAGCTCATTCTTTCCGAAACATCTCCTGATCCCAGAGGAGCTGTGTGGGGGTTTTCACAGGAGTGGCTAACTGTATGGTGCTGCTGTTATAGTAGAGCAGAAATATTATTACTTAATTTAGTATTTTTCTGTTTATGTCTGTGTCTGATTCGGATTTTATATGGTAATGTTCAATAAAATTCTAAAAAAAAAAAAATGCTAATACTGAGGTCTAAAATAAATTCTTCATTTCAAATATTTTTACTCTAATTGTTATTATGCTAGTTTTATTTGTAATGAAAAATTTGAATAAGTAAAAAAAAATAAGTAGTGGTTTCAAACTGCTTACCATCTTAAACAGCTCATAAAAGCATCAGGTCGATAATAGACACTTAGTTTGATCTGTTGATTGGTCTAAATTAAATCGTCTCCCTCGAGAGTAAATGCACATGGACTATGGATTTACAGTGTGTGTGAATAATAAATGAAGTGCATAAATATATATTTTATTCATGTATTACTGATTTTTGGCACAGGGAGAAAGACCTGTCTGCCAAATGCATCATCGAAATGGAAGGCAACAAAACCACCATCACCAACTTAAAAGTATGTTGCATTGAACGTCTCTAAAGGATAGAGTTCCACAGATGAAATTATAATGTTTGATCTAATTCTTGTGCTATATTTACATCAGATACCAGATGGAGTGACTGGAGACTCTGTAAGAGAGAGAGCAAAGACTTTCACGTATGATTTCTCTTACGACTCTTCGGACTGTAAAAACGCCAGCTTTGTCTCACAAGAGAAGGTCAGTGGGAATATGAACAGCAATGACTGTTTAAGGAAGACTGCATAAGTTTTGTAATTTGCAGTCAGTCATTTGTTAATTAACTGTAAGAAATTTATTTGCTTTGAAATGGCTTGATTTAAAACAAAAAGTAATAAATGTTAATAAATGAAAAATAAACCTGGAACATAATTTCAAGCAAACAGTTAGCTAAACGTAAGAAGTAAAATCGAATTAAATTAAGGCGTGTGTGTGTATATATATATATATATATATATATATATATATAAAAATTTTTTAGATATAATAACAATCTTGGGTGTTGTGTTATATAGCAAAAGCTAAAATACTGATATCCAGGGCTGGTTTCCCTGAGGCAGATTAAATAAATCCTGATCTTACAGGGATTGTAAATGCACAGCCATTATTAACAGTACAGTTGAGCTCCTATCTTGACTTTATGATTAACTTTTAGCTTTTTTCAGTTTATCTGTGCTCAGGTGCGTATATGAATATTGTAATATCACAGGCATTATGTGTGTGTGATTTCAGGTGTTTAAGGATCTGGGCACTGATGTGTTAAAGGCAGCATTTGAAGGATATAATGCCTGCATCTTTGCTTACGGCCAGACTGGATCAGGGAAGTCACACACCATGATGGGCATCCCTGTAAGCCTTTTTAATAGTACAAGTGTTTTCTTTTGCCAAAACCACGGTTGAGGCTTGTTCTGTAATTTCAAACATACTTCAGTAAATCTCTGAGGCAGTTGATTTATCACCCTCGACTGCTTGTAGAGCAATCGAGATGAATATTGGCTCTGAATCATGACTTGCTGTGTCGTAGGGTGACGTCGGGCTGATCCCACGGATCTGTGAAGGATTATTCAGCCGAATTTCAGGAATGACTCGGAGAGATGAAGCTTCTTTCCGTACAGAAGTCAGGTGAGTTGAGTTCAGAAGTCTTATGTGAAAATCCTGCCCTGTTTGATAGAAAACTGAATAGCATGAAAGTTTTCAAGCAGACAAACTCACACATTTATTGGTTGAGCCAGATTCCACTTCTGTTTAGTGCTGCTAGTAGCACAGAAATCATTTTTCTTCACATGTATGACTTCAAAGTAAAGGTCTGTTGCAGTATGCATACATAGAAAAAAATTAAAAACTGTCACGTTTTGGTCATGCTGGCAGCTATTTGGAGATTTACAACGAACGGGTGCGCGACTTGTTAAGGAGAAAGATGGCGAAGACATATAACCTCAGAGTCAGAGAGCATCCCAAAGAGGGACCCTATGTAGAAGGTAAGAGCATGACTTCAAACCTTAACCAGATCTCTGCAAATCAGTGCATAAGATAAACATTGTCACAATAGTGAAATTTCAGTAGCTGACAACATACTAGTGAAACCGTATGATGCTCATACTAATTTCAGTGTAACAGCAAAACTAAGATGTTATGGATAACACTCCTCTAATTAAAAAAAATAAATAAACATTAATATAATTATTAATAAATGAATCAAAACAGTGGCATGTAGCTTTCTGGTATTGTTTAATTAAGTAAATGTTGCTTTAATTTTCTCAAGCAATAATGTAAGGAAATATAAAGTACATATTGAGTACATACATAATGAGTAAATATTGTAATATTAAGTACCGGTAAATATTGCAATATTATGTAAATATTGACTAAATAACGAGTAAATATTGCAATATCAAGTATTTACTTAATATTTGCCGGTACTTACCTAATATTGCAATATTATATAAATGTTATGTAAATATTGTAATATTAGGTAAATATTGCAATATTACTTATATATTGAAAAATTATGGTAATATTAAGTAAATAGAGTAAATATTGTAATATTAAGTATCAGTAAATATTGCAATACTATGTAAACATTAAGTAAATATTGAGTAAATATTACAATATTGAACAGATATTGAGTAAATATCGGAATATTAATTGATATTTACTTAATATTGCAGTATTTACTTGCTCAGTAAATATTGCAATATGTAAATATTGAGTAAATATTGTAACATTAAGTAGACCTTAAATATTCAGTAAATATTGCTATATTGAATAAATATTACAGCATTATGGAAACATTATTTAAATATTGTAATATTAAGTAAAAGTTACATATATATTGAGTGATTATTGCAATATTGTGCAAACACTGCGTAAATATTGAGTGAAAATTACAGTGTTATTTAACTATTAAATAAATATTGTGTAAATGATTTTTATAAAACCCTTGAATGTTCCATTTAAAGGTGTCTGCATTTGTAGTTGCTATAAGTTCTTAGAAATGCTTCCTCATTGATTTCAGACCTGTCGAAGCACCTCGTGCAGAACTATAGTGATGTGGAGGAGCTGATGGAGGCGGGAAACATCAACCGCACGACTGCCAGCACCGGCATGAACGACGCTAGTAGCCGCTCACACGCCATCTTCACCATCAACTTCACGCAGGTGACTGTGACACATTACAAACGTATCTACACCGGTAATGCCTTGTGTTACTGCTATAGAATGACTCAAATCCATGACTCAAAATACTTTTACTAGTAAATAATGTTAAAAGATTAATCTCATACATTTTGTTTTTATTCCCTTCTTCTTAGGCTAAATTTGACGCGGAGATGCCAAGTGAGACGGTCAGTAAGATTCACCTGGTGGACCTGGCAGGAAGCGAGAGGGCCGATGCCACAGGGGCCACTGGCGTCCGGCTCAAAGAGGGCGGCAATATCAACAAATCACTGGTCACTCTGGGAAATGTCATCTCTGCCTTAGGTGAGAGGCACTGCTGTGCTCTGTCACACTTCTGATTGTCTGAACTTTTGGGTACAGATGGGTATAATTTTGTCTCTTTTAATCAGTATTCTGATGGCTCCTTCTGTCTTTGAAGCTGATCTGTCACAGGAAGAAGGGAACAGTCATCTGAAGAAGAAGCAGGTGTTTGTTCCTTATAGAGACTCAGTGCTCACATGGCTCCTGAAGGACAGTCTGGGAGGAAACTCAAAGACCATCATGATCGCTAGTGAGTGAGGAATCACGTGACATTCGTGTGTTGTTTTGGCTGGATCTATAAAGTTACATAACACTTATATAATTCATACAGATAATAGCTTGATAATTAACTTTTTTCTTTATTTTTACTTGGAGAAACTTTTTGTGACACTTTTAAGGTCTCTGCACACTGAGTCCGAAGTTTTCGTCCGAAATTTTCGCACGTTAAAAAATAAATACGACCTCACATTGTGTCAATCACGTTTGCACACTGCCTCCGAAAATTTCGTCCGTCAAAAAAAATTCGGATCAGGTTTGATTTACTGCGTTTTTGCATCCGTTGCATGCATTTTGATAGGAAAGGATGGGGAACACGAAAAAACGCACGCGAAAATTTCGGACTCAGTGTGCAATGGCCTTCAGCGTCATTAAAACAGCTGAAATCAGTTGAAAATTGTGCAAAGTTTTTTTTTTTTTTTTTTAATGTGTAATGTAGGAAATGCATTTGAAATATTTAAAAAATAAACTTAAAAAAAATTAAACAATTTCAGCTAAAATTTAATTAAAAATTAAAATAATTTATAATAATTAAAATATTTTTTTGTCATTGAACCATGGACCTATTTTAGAAGTTTTGCTGTAGGTTTTTGATTTTGATTTGTGCATTGCATATTTTGAAGGAATATCATGCATGTGAGATGTCAAATATTTTTCTCCAGCTATATCACCTGCGGACGTCAACTACGGCGAGACGCTGAGCACGCTGCGCTATGCTAACCGTGCCAAAAACATCATCAACAAACCCACGATTAATGAAGATTCCAACGTCAGACTTATACGAGAACTCCGGGCAGAGATCGCTCGACTGAAAGCGCTGCTCGCGCAGGGAAGTCAGGTCTGAACGTGAATTTGTCAATTATTTACCTTAAAAGATTTGAATTAGTCTCATAATTGAAGCAGTTTGCATGATTGATTTTGTTATTTTTCTGTGTATTACTGTGGAGCTGCTTTGAAGCAGTCTATATAAATAAAGGTGACTTGACTTGGCTGTTATATTTTGTGTCATTTTCAGATAGCGCTGCTCGATTCCCCCACAGCGTTAAGTATGGAGGAGGAACTGCACCATAATGAAGCCAGGGTAACATACACCCTTTCATAATCACATAAGAACAGCTCTTGTACGCTCTCCTTTCAGTTGATGCAGTCGCACTGTTTCTAAAGCTACTCATTTTCATACACTGAAGCCCATAATGTGCTAAACAGCAGGGATTTGTTTGCTAAATTTTTGCTAATAAATGCTGTGTGACATTCCAGTGATGAATTTAAATGTTGGTTATGTCACACAGTCGCATGCACGTTTTTCTGTCGCAGGTGTTGGAGCTGACCAAGGAGTGGACGAACAAATGGAATGAAACGCAGAACATCTTGAAGGTTTGTCACCATCTGTCAGACCAGCGTCTTATTTTTTTATCATCACCTCGTTCACTGAGCCAGGCTTTGAGTGTGTGTTTTGGCGTGTGTGTTGAACAGGAGGAAACTCTGGCTCTGAGGAAGGAGGGAATCGGAGTGATCCTGGACTCAGAGCTGCCTCATCTCATAGGGATTGATGATGATCTGCTCAGCACAGGCATCATTCTCTATCACTTAAAGGTAATGAACATCCTCCAGTGTTCATCACAGTACTGGTGGGGAAGATGAAGATGCCACTACAGCTGAATGAATGAATTTGTCCATATTATGCTGTTTATTTAACTTGATTGCATTATGAGTTTACTGTAGCGCATGATTGGTTTGTGTGTGTTTGCAGGAGGGCCGGACATACGTTGGCCGTGATGATGCCACTAATGAACAGGACATCAGTGGGTTTATTAACAGAACTCTCTCTCCATTTGTTCAGTTATTGTTTGATTCAGTCCCAACTCCCAATACACGAACTTGGTATTAAAAATAAGCGTTTAAAATGCCACTATGGAAATCTGTCTTAATTTATGCACCATATATTTTCTAGAATTAGTTAATTAAATATGTCTAATATTGTGATTTTTTTTTTTTTTTTTTTAATTATTGTCTAGATTTTTTAAAATGTTATTTCAAAACGTGGACATTTAGCTGTGCTGTTTGACAAAATTCATTATTTTAATCTTTGTGTTAATTATTTTATAATATTACCAGTAGTTTAGTTAAATATGTGGGATTAGTTGAGGAAAAAATAATATGTAATGATAAATAATCAGAATTTATCAGTAATTATGTTTTCCCACAAAACATGTGTTTCTTCCTGTCATTACAATTCAAATTCCAATGCAAAATCATGTGTATGATGATGTGTTTATGGGTAATTCATAGTGATGAAATCAACAACAGTGCTTCAGTTATATGCGTTTCTTTGGATTCCATTTGAATTCTGTCCTTAAAGGGATAGTTTCCCCAAAAATGACAAGTCTATCATTTGCTCACGCTAATGTTGTTTCCAAACCTGTAAGTCTTTCTTCTGCAGGAAAACACTGACTTAATTTTTCAGAATATCTTCTTTTACGTTCCACAGAAGAAGGAAAGTCATACAGTCATATAGAACGACATGAGTAAATGATGACATCATTTTGGTTGATCTATCTCTTTAAATTAATTTTCAATGCTCCGTGCTGTTTGTTCCTCAGTTCAAATTGAGGAATTAAAATGAATTTGAATTGCCATTGCAAAATCACAATCCTCAGTTCCAGTTCTAACTGGAGTTGAATTTGAATTCAAATCTTTGCCTAACCTCAACCCAGATTTTGCTAGTACTGTCAGTCTTAAAGACATTTTCTCTTTCTCTTTGCAGTTCTTCATGGTCTGGGTCTGGAGAGTGAGCACTGTCTGATAGAGAACCAGAATGGAACGGTCACTCTCATTCCTCTGAATGACGCTCAGTGTTCAGTCAATGGAGTTCAGATCACTGAGCCTTGCCAGCTCAACCAAGGTCACACACATATATATATATATATATATATATACACCTTTCTACAAAAATATCATCTTTTTTTACTGAATAACCAATATGAATGCCCTTGTATGCAAAGCTGATGTTTCCCATTGATTAAACAGTAGATTTATTTGTGCATTTGTGTTTCTCAGGTGCGGTCATTCTCCTCGGCAGAACCAATATGTTCAGATTCAATCATCCTAAAGAGGCGGCTAAACTTCGAGAAAAGAGAAAGGTGAGAGGAATTTGTACGTGAAGCTTCAGCATCAATCACATGACATGTTTGTAAATATATCTGCTCTTTCTGTTCTCCAGAGCGGCCTCCTCACCAGTCTGAGCTTATCCATGTCTGATCTGTCCAAATCCTGTGAAAACCTCTCTACAGTCATGCTGTATAACCCTGGGTAAGCCTGTGTGTGTGTGTGTGTGTGTGTGTGTGTGTGTGTGTATACATGTGTGACAGAGCGAGTGGTTTCTTCCTCCCCACGCCGCCTCCTCTTCCTCAGCCCTCCTCCCTCTCTTCCTTCTCAGGAGCCTCCTCTTTCCTCCTCTCTCCATCCTCCTCTCTGTTCATGCCCTCCGGTGCCATTGCTGGTACTGCTGATGCTCAGTGCATTAAAACAGCTGACAGAAATCTCTAATTCAAGCCTCGCTTGCCAGATCACCAGTGATCCTTCCCAAAAACAGCCAATAGGGATGCACGATATATCAGTGACCATACTGGTATTGACCAGTGAAGGATAAAGCACATATTGTTTCCTAAAATTATGAATTGGACAAATATACAATCATGACCACCAATAATTTCAGTTGTGAAAGGCAGATTATAATTACATTTGGTATATACACTACCATTAAAAGTTTCAGTTTAGTTAGGATGCTTTAAATTGATCAAAAGTGACAGTAAAGACATGTGTAATGTTACAAAATTGTAGATATAGTAGTAGACATATTAGACTGATTTCTAATATGTTAATATTTCACAATATTACTGTATTTTTGATCAAATAAAAGCAGCCTTGGTGAGCATAAAAGACTTTGTTCAAAACATTAAAAAATCTTAGTGGCTACAAACTTTTGAACAGTAATATATTTGGAGTTTGTTTAATCTAAGTTATGGTTTGTTTAAGCCAGTATTGGATGAAAATGATATTTTTTGCAATTTAAATGATGTCTTTTCTGTGACAGTTCTCAAAAGTACCAAACAGATTTTTATCATTTTTGCTGTATATTGTAATATTTTAATGTCCGAATTTGAGCATTTATACTTTTAGGTTGGGCTAAGTTGCTCAAGTGAAATCACGTTTACATTAAAAAATGAACCACATAGATTTATAATATCAGCTATAACTTTTTTTTATATCGATGCATCCCTAATAAACAACCAAACGCATGTTGGCTTTTTGCATTGTCACATTAATAGAAGAATGCACAGTAAAAATGAGTTTTATGATGGTTTTGTTGGTGAGGTTTGGATCTGTGATCACGCATGTGGAAACTGATTGGCCTGTAAAACCCTTGACAGTTGTGTTGTCGTGACAGATCATGATCCTGGGCAGTGACCTACTACACCAACTACATGTCATGAATGAACACCAAATGCTCAATTTAGTGGATTATTTAATTTAATTTAATTTTAAAGGAGTTGCTCATAAAAATTCCGTCATCATTTATTCTTGTAAATTATCCTCAAAATGAGTTCAGACTAAAAGTCTGGATTTGTGCAGCAGTATTTGGTAACATTTCCTCTTTCTGAACTTCTTCATGGCAGTCTCTTCACTGAAAAGGGTCCCATCTTTCTCAGGTAGAACCAAAGCACAACTAGTGTTCTCATGTTAACTGTTGTGTTTTTATATACATATTAATGTCAATATTTGTGGGTTAAATCTTTCCATTTCTCGTTCATGATGATTGTGAGAAGCATTTCATCATCGTCATCATAACACTTTAGTTGAATGTGTGTCTCCATCTCTTTTATTTAAAGTTGTGTATTCTGCAGCACGTGCTTATAGTTTCAGCGCATGCTCAGTACTCATAATAATGCAGACCCTCATCCCATGCACTGGTGTGAGTTTGCTGTGGTTTGCGCGTGTGTGTGTGTGTGTGTGTGTGTGTGTTTTAAGGGTGGAAACTAATTGTCTTATATGTTCCAGACTGGAGTTTGAAAGGCAGCAAAGAGAAGAACTGGAAAAACTGGAAAATAAAAGGTGTGTCAAATGACTTATCAAGCATTAATAAATGCATAATACTTCAGTGAAACATGTGATTGACATAAAGCAGTCCTGTCTACTTAATTTACATGCCGTTTAGGTTTTTATCCAAATCAGCTTATGCAAATACACAAAATTAGCCAAAGCAAGCTGTGTAAATTATTACAATTTTTGGAACTTAACTACAATAATAAATCTACTAGTAATTTTAGTATAATATAATAATATTTAATAATAAATAATGAATAAGTTATATTTAATGTAAGTATATTTATAATGACTAGTACAAAATATAATTATCTAATAATATATATTCAGTTATATAAATCAATTTTAAATAAATACATTTTGGGCCTAATCACAGTTTTGTTGCTGTCCAGGCGGCTGATAAAGGAGATGGAGGAGAAGCAGAAGTGTGAGAAGGCGGAGCTTGAGCGCATGCAGCAGGAGGTGGAGTCTCAGAGGAAGGAGTCTGAGCAGGTGCGGCTGCGCATCCGCAGACAGGAGGAGAGCCTGCACAGACGCAGTCAGGATATCGAGAGCCGCCTCCGAGACTTGATCGCTGAGAAAGAGAAATTTCAGGTCAGACTGCTGATCAGCAAGTAGTCTGTTTTAATGGATGTCAGTATTAAAATCATGCTATTTTATTGTCATAATGCTGGAATTCTTCTGTTTTTTTGTGCTGATTAAAATCATAAAATTTATTTCTCCACATGGCTTCATAACATTTATTGCTGCACAGTATTAATTAGGGCTGCACGATACCGGCTTTACTGACGAGATGCGCATGCATATTGCATGCAATATATCGTGCAGCCCTAGTATTAATACTAGGGTTTGTTTTTTACTAATCTTAAGCCACTTCCACACCAAGAGCCAAAATCAAAACAATTATCTGTTTTTTTTTTTTAAATGCTAATGTCTTTTGTGTTCAGGAGGAGAGACACAGAGAGCAGAAGGAACAGGAACAGCAGAAACAGAGGAGACTGCAGCCGAAGCAGAAGCTGGAGGAGGAGGAGGAGGTGCAGGAGGAGGATCTGGAGGAGGAGGATGAAAATGCTCAGGCCCAGCGAGAGCGAGCAGAACAAACCGAGCTCTTTCGTGAGCTGGAGCGACTCAAACGAGAGCGCGAGAAGCAGGCCGTCAAACTCCAGATGGAGCGCAGGTGAAAAAGTCATTAAAAATGTAAAAAAAAATTAATTTTTTTTTTTACTTATAAAACAAGTAATATTAGTAGTAAAAATTATTTTAATATTTTTCAATTTAAACCTTTTTTTAATTAAATAATTTTAAAAAATGTAATTTAAATAATGAAAATAAATACTTTATTAGTATAAAATGTTAACTATTATATCATAATATAATAAAGAAATTATAATATAATAGTTAAAATAATACTAAATAATTTAAATTAACAATAATAACTTAAAATTTTATGTAATTATTATATATTTATTAAAACAGATACATATATACATATGTAAATATATATGTGTGTGTGTACGTGTAAATATGTATATATAAGTATATATATATATATATATATATTATATATATATATATAATGTATATGTGTGTGTGTGTGTGTGTGTGTGTATATATATATATATATATATATATATATATATATATATATATATATATATATATATATATATATATATATATATTAAAGTTATAATTACATAATTTATATTGTAATATATATTATAAAAGATATTAAGATTATAATTATTATATATATTGAGATTTTTAGATATATTAATATCTATATGGAGATATATCTGTATGCTTACTTTTGAAACCATGTCATAATGAATGTCTTGAACATCCAGGCGTCTGGAGGAGCGCGAGAAGGAGCAGCTGAGTCTGGTTGGGCGTCTGGAGGAGCAGCTGAGGGAGCGCAGCGAGGAGGCGGCCGCTCTGCTCACGCCAGATGAGGCGCGCAGACTGGAGGAGGAGAGACGGACGCTCACTGAGCTCAGGGAGGAGCTGCTCAGAGCCAAGGAGGCACGGCTCGATGGAGAGGAGGAGGGCGGGGAGCAGGCCCGGAGGAGTGCGCAGGAACGGTACCAACATTTCAAACAGATGCAGGTGGAGGAGCTGAGTTTGCTGGAGGAGTCACTGATCCAGCAGAAGGACCGGCTGGAGCGGGAGGTGGCCCATGAACGCACATCACTCGGCCTGCTGATGCACACGCACAAAGACAAACAGAGACAGGTACAGGAGTCCTTATTTCAACAGCACACTCAAACAAGAGGAGAACTCGTGTGGGGAATTTTTTTCACTGTTTATTGTTTTTAGTTTTGTTTTTAATAGTTGTGATAAGAGTGTGGCACATCCACTGCACTTAAATACCATTGTGTTCATTTTTAAGTTAATATTTTAATTTAAAATGTACCAAGTTAGAATAAACAATCTTTTTAGTGAATCAAAACATGATGCATTGCAACCTGTGTAGGCCAATTCATGAAAAAATGATTCTTTTGAGTTGGATCTTTTCAGTGAATTTGTAACAAAGTAGGACCAGTGTAGTCTCATTCAAAAGCAACTGACTCTGAGATGATTCTTTCTAGTGAATCTGTAACATACAGCATATTCTGATTCACAAACAAATGACTCTTCTGAGTTTATTCTTTTTAGTGAGTCAGAAACAAACAGAAGGACCAGTGTTGTCTGATTCACAAACACATGATTTTTTTGATATGATTCTTTTTAATGAATCAAAACATAATGCAGTGCAACCTGTGTAGGGCAGTTCATGAACAAATGATTCTTTTGAGTTAGATCTTTTCAGTGAATTTGTAACATAAAACAGGACCAGTGTAGTCTGATTCACAAGTAAATTACTCTTTTGAGATGATTCTTTTTAGTGACTCTGTAACATACAGCGTGTTCTGAATAACAAACAAATGACTCTTCTGAGTTTATTCTTTTTAGTGAGTCAGAAACAAACAGAAGGACCAGTGTTGTCTGATTCACAAACACATGATTTTTTTGATATGATTCTTTTTAATGAATCAAAACATGATGCAGTGTGTGACACATGTAGGCCAATTCATGTACAAATGACTCTTTTAAACTGGTTCTTTATGGTGAATCTGTAACATACAACAGGACCAGTGTAGGCAGATTCACAAACAAATGAGTCTTTTGAGTTTATTCTTTTTAGTGAATCAAAAACATATAGAAGGACATGTGTAGTCTGATTCACAAACACAGGATTCTTTTGATATGATTCTTTTTAGTGAAACATAAAACAATGCAGTATGACCTGCGCAGGCCAATTCACCAACAAATGACTCTCTTAAATGTTTTTTGTAATGAATCTGTAATATACTACAGGACCAGTGTAGTCTGATTCACAAACAAATGAGTCTTTTGAGGTAATTCTTTTTAGTAATCAAAACATAATCCATAATCCACGAACAAAAGACTCTTTTAAAATGGTTCTTTTTAGTGAATCTGTGACATACAACAGTACTAGTGTAATTCTGATTCACAAACAGTGAGATGATTCTTTTTAGTGAATCTGTAACATCCATCAGGACCAATATAGTCTGATTACTGAAACAAATGTCTCTTATGAGTCAGTTCTTTTAATGAATAGTTCCATAAGACAAAATGCTAAATAATTTAAAGCATTAGCAGAGAGAGAGTTTCTTTCAAATGTGAGCAAAGCAGACATTATAACTGAAAAGATAACCTAAAGAATTGTAATCGAATCAACATGAGAATGAAAATCAGTCCAATTGTATAAAGACTAAAGGTGATTTACTGTCTTGTCCTGTTCTCCTCCTTTCAGGTCCGTGATATGATGGAGCGTGGCATTCAGGACGTCTCTTCTCTGGGTCAGGAGGAGGTTCTGATCCAGCAGGCCGAACACAGTCTGCAGTTTAAAGAGAGGCAGCTCCAGTCTCTCCGTGAGAAACATCTCCCCGCTGTCTCAGAGGAGCGACAGAGAGCCATCGAGCTCCTGGAGAGAGTGAGAGGAGGAACAGAGTCTCCTGCTTTGGACGGAAGTCCAGAGGATCTGGACAAAGAGCTGGACGAGACTCTATATCAGGTAAAACTCAGATGGTCTCTTCCTGTCTGTGTCGCCTCAATAAGCTGCAAACTTGTATTAGTAGTAGCATCTCACAAATGCTTATTTATCTCGCTTTTGTCTTCTCTGTAGGTAGAGAAGGAGCTGGAGGAGAAGGAGGAGCGTTTGTCTCAGTACAGCGCGAGCGCTGAGCAGCTGCAGCAGCTCCAGCAGTCGTATGAGTTCACAGCAAACGTGGCGCGTCAGGAGGAGAAGGTTCGCAGGAAGGAGAAGGAGATCCTGGAGTGGAAGGAGAAACAGCAGCGGGAGGCTCTGGAGCAGGCGGTCGCGCGCTTGGAGAGGAAACACTCCGCTTACCGCAGGAGCCTCAGTCTGGAGCCAGACACCGAAGGGCCCCGAAAGAGGTCACAGTCTGCTTTAGGACAAAGCCCCTCCAGGTTTACAGGAACACAAGACCTGGACCAGGACAGGTGTGTAGTTGTTTTTTAGGAGTACACTAGCATAGCGATTCCCCTTGTGAAATATATAAGAGAGCTGGATATATTTTTTTTTCGTAAAAATACATATTTATACTGTTTTAGATAATGATTAAGGTATGGAAAAAACATTGGTAACACTTTACATAAAGCCTTTATGTATAATGCATTATAAAGGGATATTAAAGGGTACAATGCATTACATCACATACATTATATCTTGTTGTAAGTACTTATAACTGAATTTAAAATGCATAGTGTAACAGTGAATTGATAAGTGTTATAATGTATTAACTGTGGTTACATTTATTCATGAGATTGTACAGTGCATTATAAGGTGCATTACAAGGCATGATTAATGCATTAAATCTACTTTTATAATGCACATAAAGGCTTTAAGTAAAGTGTTACCAACATTTTTAATCCCTTTAAGAATATTTCCATGCCAGACCGCTCACAAAACTTAAATCTTCAAAAATACACACACAAACGCATAATAATTCCCATAAATACATATAAACATAAATATAATAACCTTAAAAACCTGAAAATGCACCCAAACAATATGTAAATATGAGAATATAATAAAATTAATTCTGATATTTTGAATGTCTATAAGCATCAAGACAAATAATTTTTGTATATACTTTTATGCAAGTATAAGAACATCATAAAATTATTAATAGTGATAATTAAAATAATTGTTTAAAGATTTTTACTTTAGAAAAAATATTTAGAACCCCAATTATGAGTAAAATATAATAAATAAAAAATAATATAAATAATGTATTAATCATTTACAATAATTAATGTCTTAGTCTTAGCCAGAAAGCAGACTGAAATACTATTAAATCAAGTGAATGTGAAATGTAAAAAAAAAAAAAAAGAGTTGAACACATTATATTTCATTAATATCCTAAGTGCACACATTAACAGCCCTAAAATAAATGTAGTTAAATAAAAAACATCTCAAATGTTTTACGGACCCCAGAACCCCTTTGCAGCCCCTGGGGGTCCCTGGAATTGAATGTGATAAATCTAGAGCTGCTCTGCTGTGTCTTTTCTTTGATTTTGTTCTGGACTTTTCTCAGGATGGAGCGAGAGATCGCGCAGCTGAAGCAGAGGATCAGTGAGAGTGAAGGAAGCGTGCGGAGTCTCAGTGTGAGCGGGGAGGAAAAAAACAACGTGAACCAGTCGCCCGTCAGCCCCATACAGACCCTCCCGACTGTCCTGTCCATAGGAGACGAGAGGTACACACAACGCAGCTGCCGTCACTGCTGCTTAACGCTCTCAAACAAGCAGTGTGTAGTATAGTTTTACTGCTTGGTTGTGATTTTGTCAGTAAGTAATTTCATTTTTGGCTGAACTGGTCATTTCCCTCACAGGATTAATGCGTATATTGAAGAAGAGGTGCAGCGGAGGCTGCAGAAACTCAACCTGCTGAACAGAGAGAATAACAACACTCTCTCACTGTCGTCAGACTCACTGCAGGTATAAAACTAACTAACTCACTCACTCACTTTAAACCGCAACACCCAGAGACTGGCTCTTTAATGACAACATGAAATCAAACCCCTGTTTACTTTCATATATCCAGAAATATATTTAGAGCATGTTTAGAATACAGTTTTGCTTTTTAAAACTTGGGTGCATATCGGTGTTGTTATTGTTAATGCAAACTATTAAGTGTCCCATACAGACCCTCAAGTTAATTGAATTCTTGATTAAAATAATAAAATCATTAATTGAAATAAAGCTGAAATAAAATTAAATGTAAATATTAGAAAAAAAAAATGAAAATTAGAAATGCTGTCTAATTGACAAGTACTAAAATGACTGAAAGTAAAACTGAAATAAATATATAAATTAAGGCTAAATAGAAAAATTAAAATGACAAAAGCACATAATGATATTACTCATAGTAAAATTAAAACTAAAACTGCTAATGTAAAAAAATAAAAGCTAATTCAAAATATGAATAAATACTGTAACAATGTTACACGTCATCCTGCAGAATTTTTTTTACTACTTGTTTATTTACCAGTACTTTCTAGTACTTTCTGCCAGTCTAACTGAGATGACACAACCAGAGCAAAATATTATTAACCAATAATAAACTATTATATCCAATAAAATTGTATTTAATTTCCACTGAATATTCTGTCTCACTCAAGAATACGTTACCAGACAGAAGTGAAATATGTTGTTTCATGTTGTCCTTAAATTGTAGCCCATAACGTCATGTTCTTACTATCATTATTCTATTATAAATGTATACATGCTATTGTAAAATTGCATTTTTCTTTGGTTTGGATGCCAACTGGTAACATTTGTCAAACCTAAAAAGCAGGCCCAAACAGAATCTACTCATTTATTTTTTTGCAAGCACAATCAAATTAGCCAAAAACTGTTTTCTGTAAGACTTCCGTGCAAGCACAGATTCTGTGTGGGCTTGCTGAAGAGGAGAAAACGGTTTAATGTTACCCTAGTCATGCACAAGAGACGCATTAAAACCCACAGAATTGTTTTTGGCATCAACAAAGTTGTTTAACTCTGCAGGAGGAGGAGCAGGATAGTGAGGGTAGCTCTGTTAGATTGACGGATGAGGTAAGCACAGGCCTCACCCAATCAGCACCAGCTGAGCGCACTGTGATTTGCATGATCCAGCCTTAATTTGCATACTGCTCACAATCTCCGACATCAGTAGATTGGGTCTTTCCTCTGCAGTTTTCTACTTTGGGAGCATGCAGCCTGCCCACTGATGTCTTGCGTAGATGCATTTCACCTGTTTTTTTTTTTTTTCTTTTCTTTTTTTGTTACTTCACTGATGGAAAATGACAAACAAGTGCTTGCTTGATCCCTGAAATCAGCTGCTAGTTATTTAGACAGTTAATTATGTGACCCTAATGAAATGTGTTTCTCAGGACAATGATAGAAAACGCATCGATCAACGCAAACTGAAATACGAGGTACTGTCTTGTATGTTTAGGGAATGTTATTTCATTAGCATTTCAATTGCGGATGTTTTTTGACCATCATTTCCTGTCTTTAAACAGCGGCTGGTGTCGATTTCTCTGGATGCCAGTCCAGAGAGTCTTAAAGATCCAGTGAAGATCAGTATTCCCCGTTATGTCCTTTGTGGTCAAGGAAAAGATGAACACTTTGAGTTCGAAGTCAAGGTTTGTCTGTATTTTATACAATCACTGCATTATCTGTAAGAATATTCGACTCGACCATTCAGCAACCTCTAGTAAAAAAAAAAAACTGTATATGTGACTGGTCAACTTTGATGTTTGAGATTTGGGCTTTTGTGCTTGTGTTCAGATCACTGTGTTGGATGAAACGTGGACGGTGTTCAGAAGATACAGTCGTTTTCGGGAAATGCACAAATCTCTGAAGCTGAAATATCCAGAGGTATGACTTACATGTATACATAGAAACAACTGTGACGCAACTGGTAGAGCATGAAGCTAGCAACACGAAGGTTATGGGTTTGAATCCCCGAGAATGCATAATGAAATGTGTCAGAATGCATTATAAGTTGCATAAATGTATACTAATTTCAAATCAGACTTATTCATGTAATTTTTTAAAAAATATTTGTAATTTTTCATCATAATGTTTTATTTTATTTTTTAAATATATATTTCACCCCAAAATATAATGTAGGACCATCAAAAAGTTTTTTTTTTGCATTATTTACATGCAATTAAAATTCATGCATGCATAAGTTGCTCATGCATAAATGTAAAAGATTTAATTCATTTCAGAACAAATTCGTGCATGTAACAAGTTTAAGTATTTTTTAAATCCTTTTTTATTTTTATAAATATATTTCACCCCAAAATAATGATATTTTTAGGATCATAAAATAATATAAATCGAGGATCATAAAATACCCCCCCCCCCACTTAATTTTGTGGTGAAATATGACCTGGATGTTTTTCTGAGATTCAACTATATGGCATATTACTTATTTGAAATCTTGAATCTTGTTTTAGCTTGCAGCTTTGGGCTTCCCTCCTAAAAAGATTTTTGGGAACAGAGATGAGAGGATGGTTACGGAGCGCCGGAATCAGTTGGAGGTAATCAGATGTGTTTACTGTCAGTCACTTTTGAATGAAAGCTACAGGAGTTTTACTAATCCAAGATGTTGATGATGCCTTTGTGTTTCCCAGCAATACCTGCAGAACTTTTTCCGTGTGATGATGTCATCCTCCTCCACTTCTCCTCTGAGAACAGACGAGTTTGGACTACACCTCTCAAAACACGCCGTGTGTAACATCTCTCCTTTCTTTAAGAAAGGAGTGTTTGACTACAGCAGTCACGGGACGGGCTGATACACACACACACACACACACACACACACACACACACACACTCCAGTAAAAAAACAACAAAAAACACTAATTTACATAAATACAAACTGATTCACTCACAAACTGAGACAAAGACATTTTACCTTTAATAGGAAAATTATATTATGCATAAAGAAAATCAAGCCTGACTTTGGAACCATAAAGATTTTTGTATTATGACATTATTTTCATGGCAATTAAGCACATTTTTCCAAATCAAATTCTCATAATACTATACATTTTGAGTTTTTATTTTTATTTAAGGTTTTTTGTAGTTGTGGTTTTCATAGTAATACAGAATGTTTTAAAATTCTGTATTCAAGTTAAAAATCATGTTTGTTTTTTTTGTTTTTTTCAGAAAAAGTTGCATACATTTAGAAGTGCAGTAGTACAGTACTGCCATGATGTATAAATTCTTTACGATTTAAATAAAACATTATTGCCATGAAAATATCATCATAATGGAAAAAATGCTATGAATACAAAAATAGGCTTTTTTCTTTCTACTTTGAGATGAAATATGACCTGGATTCATTCAGACACTCATGAACTCACTCAGGAAAGTTGGAAATCAAGAGTAGGAAAGGTTGAAAGTGACTTGAAATAGAGATAGAATGGAAAGAAAGGATCCAAAGTAGATGTAAATAGTTTTGTTTGTGCCTTGTTGGCATTAATTGAGCTTTAAATGCTTCGAAGAATAAGAAATATGGACTTAATCTGACAACAGATGGTCACCATAACCTGCTCCAAATGTTTTGTTTACATCGAGGACCATGAAGCCTGTTTCTGAGGACGGACAGGACGTCCTGTAGCTGCTGTTTGGGTTTGTGATTCACTTTAAATCATGTTTAAGTTGCTGCATATAATGATTCTCCACTACTTTAGTCTGGATTCAGATGTTTTTGGCTCTGATCCATATGTACTCCAGATTAAACAAATTACAGCAAATCTGTACTAATATCCATGATACTCAGGCTATTTGTGTTGTTTTTTATAACTACTAAGAGGTCAGAGCTCACAAAATAGCACATGAAGAGTAAGCTGATGTCTTCCAGAAAAACAACTAATGCTTTTGATTCAAAATGACTGTTGTACTCAATGCCCTGGATGAAGTTTTAGTAGAATATGCTGTAATAACATGTCCATTGACAACTATTGAACTCTAATTTTCAGCACTATGAAGCCGTATGTATATGCAGAATGTAAATGTATTGTACACTTGATTTGTACATAGGAGCTTGTTCTCATGATGTCTGGAGGAAAGGGATATACTGCTATATTAGCTGTTGAACACTAGAATGCTTGTTTTCTCTAAAAGAGTAATGAGAGTAAGATATATACATTTTTAAAACACTATTTTCATTTGCTTTTTTATTTCTGGAACAATGTAATAATTTGTGAGTAACGTGATTTGGTAACTCAGTTTTAGAGAGTAACATGAACTGTTTAGCACCATATTAAAATCATTGTTTATTTATGTTGGAGTACATTTGTCAAAGAAGCTTTTGCAAAAATACAGTTTATTGATGCAACATTTGTGTGTAATTGTGTTCATGTAAGTAAAGCAGATCCGGAGTTGATTTGAGGATAAAACTTCTTCCTGTCCTAGGACTTTTCATTGGTTTTCTGGTGGTTGGTCTGAAGTTTGTTTATTTTTGACAGGTCAGCAAACGAGACGTTCGCCGAACCTCTTTTTGCTGATTTTGCCTGTAAATTTTCACAAGATGGCAATGTCAGAATCTCACTACAGTTCCACTTTTGAAATTCCACAAATTTTGATTGGCTGTGGTTTATTCCAGTATGACCAATGAAAATGCAACCGACCTGAGACTCATGAGGCTTCCAACCAATCATGTAGAGGATCTGAAATGTAGCTGGAACTGAACCGTCTTCATTGCCATACATCTCTAGAAGAAATCAAATGAACAGAATTACACAATTTCTAGGTCATCAGGTAAACAAAACACACTTTAGTGTTTCTACATCAGTGGTTCTCAACCTTTTTGAAAAAAGACAATACTTGAAGGCCCTCCAAAAATACTTCTGCTGTAATGACAAATCTGGTCATTTTCAAAATTGAATTTACTGAAATAAGGAGTGGCAATATAATAAATTCATTTAATAATTCCAATACCTGAATGTTCTTTGTGGTCTACACCAATGAATTTACAAGAATTAGGATTACAGTTTTTTAATATTTACTCAAAAAAACACATTTATATGAATAAAATGTTTTAGAGACTGACAAAATTGTATAAATGTGTACATAAATTGTATTCATTACAAAAAAGACATTACAAAAGGCTTAAGATTTGATTAAAATCCCTCATACAGTATATTCAGGTTGTCAAAGATCATGAAAACCCTGATTCTTAAATTAAGGAACAAATTATGACATATGATTTCATCTTATATCCTGATTTTTAAATATTGTAGCTTATTTTAAACCTTCTGACTTATTTTAAATAATTTTAAGCCATCTTGCGGCTCCCTTGGAAGTGTGCTGAGGCCCACTGGATGAGAATCACTGTTCTAAATGAAATTATAATTGTATAAGAAATAATCGAAATGTAATAAGATATTATTGAAAGTTAAACTGTCATTACTATGTTATTACAGTATATATAGTATTTAAATAAAATATAATATCAGAGGCCCTGGATTGCTGTGAAGCACATTTTTAATTTTGAATGAAACCAATGTTCTACATAAAATTATTATTGTAGAAATAATACATATAAAATAAATGCTATGAACATTTAAATAGTCAAAAAGATTTTTTTAAGGATTTATTTTTGGCCTTTTTGTCTTTATTTTTTGATAGGACTGCAAATATCTGACAGGACGTCAGCCTCACGCTGCCACGAGGCTATCTGTGTCGACGTCAAACTGATTTGATTTAAACTCTTAAACTTGAGTGTAAATCCTCCAAGCGTTCAATGCAGTTCCCAGTTCGCTGCCTCACCTTTATAAATGGCAGCTGCCGCCAGTATAGTGTCTCTGTGTAGGAGCGACTTCCTGTTCCAAGCACAGTTGCTTTCACCCATACCTGAAGTACATGAATAAACTATAAAAGCATTCTCCTTTTCATAACATAACATAAGACATCAAATCTAAAAGTCACAGCGTTTACCCTGTAAATCACTCATGACCTCCAGCATACCAGGATAATGGACTTGAACTTCATCAATGTCCTGAAGGACATCACAATAATGAGCCTCAGTGTAATCACACATAATTCAACTCAAACAGATTATGTAGTTGAATCAGTGTAACCAAACATTGAAATGTTTGAATATTTATACCACAGTAAGCATGCTGAAGCCGGCCTGGCCCAGCAGGTTGCCCAGGTCAGTGACGGCTGTGTAGGGTGAGATATGGGGCGCAAAGCCGCCCTCCCTCTCCAGCTCAGCTAACTGCAGAGAGCATCGAAGCTCGTAGAGCGTCTCGCCGCCGACCATTGCTCCAATGAACACGCCATCCGGCTTCAACACCTGGTGAATCTGAATGACAAAAACAGGGTATTTTGGATTATTTATCGATTATGTATGACAGGACTGCACACTTGGTTTGATCCTCATACCTGTCTCAAGGCTCCAGGAAGGTCGTTGATCCAGTGCAGACTGAGGAGACAAACAAGGATTTGTAAATGACAGTTCAATCTTTAAACTTCCCATC